>JACEFZ010004423.1:0-72607 GCA_014155875.1 Cepaea nemoralis | reverse complement strand
GGGGGAACCCCCTGCCAATTTTTTTTCAAGAAAAAAATGGCAGCGGGCCCGGGCCGGTTGCTGAACTAACTTAGTTTGCCTTATACAGTAATGAGTGGCTGCTGGTTTTCTAGGGGCTGCTGCTTCCATCGACGATGAACTGTATTTTTTGTGGCTGACTTTTGTGTTTGTTGGCATTCTGGTAGCGGCATTATGCATAGTATACCTATGCGTGCTCTTGGTTGTCGAGACTCCTGTCTGTTCCATTTTTCACATGGGGCAGGGGAGCATTTTGTGTGATATTCACTGGTACAGGAATGGAGCATTATGGGGTGACCCTTTGCCATGAAGTTTGAACCGTGACTAACTAACTAAGAACAAGTTTACAAAGTGCTTATCCTGAGTTGGTTGAAGACCTGTGCTCTATTGGGAGATGATTAATTTGGACTTAAGTTTTTGTCAATTTTTACAGTCCGTTTTTATTTAATGATTGGTTAATCATATACGTGGATCCCATAGCAGAAGTGTCCAGTCCACAACATGGACAGATTGTTATTCAAAACAAAGCACTTGTGCGGTGAGCTTTTGCAGTGTTGATATAATGATCTACTTGTTTCCCACCACGCAGGATAAAGTTCTGAAGTTCACCAACTATTTTCTGAGCCGCAAGCATGTTCACCAGTTGAAGTCTGCGTATCACTTTTTGTCTGTGATTAAAATCCTGACCACCAATAAAGTAAGTCTGCATGCATATCTTTGACCATAATTAAATATCTGATCACCGATAAGGTAATAATGCCACTATCACTTTTGGTGAATAAAGTCCTCATATCAGGATAAGCCTTGTCTTTCAGTGAAATCACAGACCACTAGCAAAAGGCAAACGGAAAAAAAAAAAAAAAAATGCCTGATCAACTACACTAAATAAGAAGCCCTTGGCCGGGTGGATAGAATGCCAGGCACCCATTCAGGAGACCCAGGTTCGAATCCTTGATAAGGTGATGGATTTTTATTTTCTGTTTGTGGAGGGGGGGGGGGGGGGGGGGGGGGAGAAAAAAAAAAAACCTTACCTGCAAAGTTTGCAGTGACTACTAGCTAGGGTGTCAGGGCCCACCACCTCCTGTCCCACGGTACTACAGGGAGTAATGAAAGTATGTGGCGTGGTACAGCTTCTTAGAACAGTCACAACAACTGATGGGAGTTGTCTTGTAGAGATTAGAACAAGAATCTCTATGGTCAAAATAGCCATTTGCAAATGGAAAAGATAGAAATGAAAAGCTGTCAATTGCAGTGAGGAAACAAGTGTTGAGGTGCTATTTAGAACCTATGTTGCTCTATGCATGTGAAACATGGACAATAAGCTGACAAACAGAGAAACGTTTAATGGCAGTGGAAATGTGGTTTCTGAGGAAAATGCACTGAACACCATGGATGTGAAAAACCATGAATGAGGTAGTGCTTCAGGAACAAATGAAAACCATAAATTGTGAATGTAAGCAGTCGTGTTTTTTGTGTGTGGATTGTTTTAAGGAAAAATGAACTTGAAAACTTTGAGACAACTGGCGAACTTAATGGAAAAAGAACAAGGGAAAGACAAAGACATAAAACCTGGGTGGCTTGGTCACATAACATAGTTGGAACACAAACACAGACCTGATCCAACTGTTGCATCGTGTGAGATAGCGAACCATGTCTGTCTGCATGACAAGTGATGATGATGATGATCACTAAAACTGGATCAGCACCAGCTGTCAGTCATGGACCTATACTCTGATTTATCTTTCAGTTCCACGTGCCTGTCGCTGTATCTCTTGCCAGTCCAGTTGCCGTGACTCAGGCCGAACCTTCAGTTAAGGTAAGACTGTTTTCAAGAGTGACCAATTGTGCTCAGCTTCTTTTGTTGCAGTTGTAACTGTAAATTACTGTAGATATGTCAGAATGTGTGGTGCAATACTGTTACATTAGTTAAATATCATCATATCTCATTTCTTCTTTGTACAACTTCAGTTGTCAACATGAATGTATTCAAAGAAAGCAGCAGTTAACTTGAGCTTGATATCTTCATAGAGTTTGTCTTACAATGGAGTGGGTGTAGGCCATAATAGTTTTCTCTGTTCTGCATATGTTGGGTACTCGCAGCAAATGTTTAGCTCTGATTTTGTCAGTTTTGATCATCAGTATCTCCTATCCTTAGTTTGTTAAACATGTGGTATATCAACCTGTTGTGTCATGTGTCTAGTCTGGCGTGAGGCATCAACTGAAACATCTCTGTGAAACATTAATTTTCATTATATCTTTCATAATTGTTCACAATTTTACAAACATAGTCTTTCTTTGTCACTCTTTCGTAAGTGCTCTTACACTTTCAATCTTTCGATTGTACACAGTGAATTAATTCGTAGCTTTTATCACTCTTTTTGCACACAGTAGGTCATAGGTTCATTACGAACTTCTGACACCACTCTTGGCTGCCTGTCAAGATCCTGAATTCATACAGGCATCCTTCACGATCACAAACACAATGGTATGAATGGTATATAATAAATTAATATTTATTCTACACAATTACTATCAGGCGATATGGCCTCACACATATATACAGCTTGCTTCTCGAGCATACATTAATCGCATTCAAATACTCAAACACATTATTCAATTCACACTCGCTACGTCTAACTGCGTCCTGTCTAAACTACACAGTGGCTAGAGTAACATCACACAGGTCTTGTCGCTCTAACTGTCAAGTCCGGTCTGCCTGAGTTTACAGGTCTCGTTCAGTTACTGGTCCTTAGTCCTCGTGCGGTTAGCAGCGCTGCGTGCTGCGTCACTTGTCACATAGTCCAGTAGTCCAGTTCCCCTACAGCTGTATACCGTCAGTTTTTTTACGAGTAGTTCCCGTGGCCAATTCCACTGTCCTATCTTGGGGGGTGATCCCCGTCATGTCCTATTATGACACGTCATGTCTATCCATGCCCTGTCCTAGACTGTTTGGAGTTCTATCCCTTATACTGTCTCTTTATCTTTTCTCTTGTAAAGGTCTTATCTATGTCTTGTCCTGTCCTTCCTTATTTCGTTTTTGTCCTACTTCTATCTATATATCCAGCTCTTTGACAAAGTCTTACAGAATATATTGACATGTATGATTAGAAATCTTATAGAATAGACATGTGTGTATTAGAAGTCTTACCCCCTCTACCGTGTGTCCACCTTGTTGAGGTAGAGGGGCTTGTGTGTTCCAATGACCCCAAGAGCTATGCCGACGGTAGCACAGCTACTGGTAGGGTCACCCATGTCGGACAGGTCAAGGGAGAGGGACCAGACCAAGTGACACACAAACCTGCTGCCTTGTAGGTAGACTGGGGACAGTCAAAGGCTAGGGAAAGCACCCGAACAAATGCTTGTCGAAATCGGATGTACTGAGCCACAGGCTTGACAAAGCAGTGCAACGTAACTTAATTCATGATGTCACAAATTCAAAATTAATCGTTATGGTGCTAATCCTGTGAAGTCCCATCAGGCGGTGATAGTGCCGGGCCCCCTGCCTCGAGGGGGTCCACCCATGACTACTGGTGGTCACCTTCCCCTGTGCTGTGGAGTCAAGGCACAGAGGAGTAGGTTAAGAGCTATTGACCAAACACCCCGGACACTCAACATACTACAGTGGAATGCCGAAGGAGTTTATAACAAGAAAGCCTCCCTAACACAGCGTCTTCATAAAGATAGAATAGATGTGGCATGCATTCAAGAGACACACCTCAACGCCAATCGCACATTTTCAGTCGAGGGATATCAGGCCACACGTTTCGACCGCGAAGGACACAAAGGAGGAGTTTAATACTTACACGAAATACAAATACCTTGCAGCGAAGTATCTGTGATCTCTGACAACCAAACGGAAATTATAGGTGTTGATATAATGATAAAGGACGTGAAAATAAGAATTTACAATCTGTATAGCCCGGCAGATAAGGATCTTACACTCTCAAACATGAAAATAACTGACTCAAAATTGCATTGTTGTCGGAGACTTTAACTAGCCTGTTCAGAAAGATGGGGATACCCAGATACTGACAAAAGAGGAGATGAAGTGGAGGACTGGGAAATAGACTCAAATCTCCATCTACTCAATAAAGTGGATGACACACTGAGCTTCTACTCCAGAAGATGGATTACCACTTCTACTCCAGACTTAGCTTTCTGCACAGGAGACATCCTCCACAAAATCGATCGCCACGTGCTTGACCCAATTAGCAGGTAGTGACCACAGACCAATCAAGCTTGTAATGAATATGGAGTATGTCCACAGGAGCAAAAGCCTTTGCCCCGCTGGAATTACAAACGAGCAGATTGGGACAGATTTGCCATACTAACAGACAAATATTGTGAAAACATAAATACACGATATGGCAACATGAAGCAAATGGTGGAAAGTCTAAACAGAGCAATAATGCAGGCGGCCACTGAGTCTATTCCAAGAGGAGCGAGGAAAAATTACAAACCATACTGGACTGAAGAACTACAAATTTTGGAGGACAAAGTTGAAGATGCCTAGGAAGACCGCAGAGAGAGAACAAACAACTGAAGCGAACATCTCTCTCAAAGCCATCTCAGCAAAATATAAAAGAACAGTAAATCAAACAACAAGAGATTGTTGGAGGGAAAAAACAGAAAACCTGAATTTTGACAGGGATGGAAACAAACTATGGAAACTAGTGAAAGCCATGAACAATGAAGGACCTAGAAACAAACAAATAACAATTAAACAAGGAAATGCCTTGCTTACAGGAAAAATGGCTGCAAATGCACTAATGGAACACTATGCCAGTGCAAACCACATTGATATTACAACCGAACAGAAGAAAGCAATCAAAGATAAACAGATACATCATAGTAATACAGAGACAGCAGCAGAATATATGATGGCAAATCTAACAATGGAAGAAATGGAACAGGCAATGAATACCCTAAAAAAGAAGAAATCACCAGGAAAGGATGGAATCACAAATGAAATGCTAATAGGACTAGGCACTAAGGCAAAAAGAAACTACTAGCAGTCCTAAATACAGCTGGAAGAGGGGAATAGTCCCACAAGCATGGAAGGAAGCTATACTAATACCAGTCCCAAAGAAAGGAAAAGACCTGGAAGAACCAAATGGCTATCGACCTATCAGTCTACTTAGCTGTGTAGGAAATTAATGGAACGCATTATCAATGGCAGGCTAACATGGCATCTGGAAGAAAACCAACTCTTAACACCACACCAAGCAGGATTCAGAAAGTACAGATCCACTGAAGATCAAATAACCTATATAGCTCAGGAAATAGAGGATGCCTTCCAAGAGAAAAAGCACACACTAGCGGTCTGGATAGATTTAGAAAAAGCATTTGATAAAGTATGGAAGGAAGGACTGAAAGTAAAACTGCAAAAAATGCATGTTTATGGGAAAATGTACAATTGGATCAGCCACTACCTTGAGAACAGAACTGCCAGGACAAAAGTACAAGGACAAACCAGCAAAATGATGCTGTTGGAGCAAGGTGTCCCCCAAGGAGGCGTTCTTTCACCAACATTATTCCTAGCATATATAAACGACATCACAGACAATTTTCCAGCCAGAGTACACACATCATCCTTTGCAGATGACCTAGCCATATGGACATCTGAAGAATATATTAGTACAGCTAACAGCAGAATACAGCAAGCCCTATTAGCGCTAGAGGACTGGTCAAAATCATGGCTAGTGAAGATAAGTGAGGAGAAAACAATATGCACAGTGTTCTCCCTCTCAACTAAAACTCAGCAACCTAAGCTGGTATTGAATGGAAAAATATTGCGCCATGAAGAAAATCCAAACTATCTAGGAGTCACATTTGATCGTCGCCTGACATGGAAACACAGGTTGAGAAAAATCGAACAAGAGCAAGGCAAAGAATGGCAATCATGAAAAAGCTTGCTGGTACAACGTGGGGAGCAGATGAGAAAGTTCTCAAGAAGTTATATACTGGACGGGTGAGGCCAGTACTGGAATAAGGCATTGCAGCTTGGGCAACAGCAGCTAAGTCAAACTTTAACAAAATAAGTAGAGTCCAAAATCAAGGAATGCGAATCATAACTGGAAGCCTGAAGACAACACCTATAATGAATTAGAAAAGATCACTTGTTTACAACCAATGCAGGATAGAAGAGATAGCAGAGCCCAGCAACAAGCTGAAAAATTTAGAAGATTGACAGACCACCCTATGTATAAAAGGTTTAGTGGTTTTGGAAAGGGAAGACTGAAGCGTAGCAACTTTGTAGAAACTGCAAAACGAAAGATTAGGGCAGATCCCATACTTAACATGTCAACAATGCAGACAAGTTCCCAGCTTGGAGACAGCAGCAACTGCCTGAGATGATAGAAAACATTCCTGGTATTGAGAAAAAGAACACTCAGCATGAAACCGAAAGAGAAATAACCCTAAACTACATAAAAGAACATTACCCAAGCAGCAATTGGACCCATGCATATACAGATGGATCAGCCAAAAATTCAGTAGAGAATGGAGGAGGCGGAATTCTTCTAAATTTAAAAAATGGAGTGAAAAAAACAAATTCAGTGGCAACTGGAAAGTTTTCAAGTAACTTCAAAGCGGAGGTAGAGGCTCTGAAAACTGCAGCAGAAATGCTCTTGATGGAGGAAAATAAAGAGAAGCAAATAGCTATCTTCACAGATGCAAAGTCAGCTGTCTCAATACTGAAGAGCAATAACAGCACAGAAATAGCTGACCTAAGAGCAGCACTCCATGGGCTATGCTAGAAATCCACAAAAGTTGTAATACAGTGGATCCCATCACATTGCAGTATACCTGGAAATGAAGAGGCTGACAGACTGGCAAAGAGGGCGGACGACTACCACAGCCTGACATAGACATAACCTATAATGAGGCAAAGAGGTTGATAAAAAGCACTTATAGAACCAAATGGGAATCAGAGCATCCAGGCCACCAGAAGGATGATGCATATTACAAACTCGACCGAAGAGAACAAGTAACAATCTTCAGACTCCGCACAGGACATAACAGGCTGAAATACCACTTGTTCAACAAACTAAAGATAGGAGATACAGATGAATGTAATTGTGGAACTGGTAAAATGACAGCTAAACATTTGCTGCAAGAGTGCCCAATATATGCAGAACAGAGAAAGATATTTTGGCCCACACCTGCTTCATTCGAGGACAAGCTCTATGGAGATATCAACAAGCTCAAGTCGACTGCAGCTTACTTTAACTGTATTCAGGTTGACATTTAAATGTACATGAAGAAGTATTTAGACTGCCACACTTCATACCACAGGCATGTCGGTTACACAAGCCTCCCAGAGGCATGAAATGAAATATTGCTTGGATAGCAAATCCATTACTTGGAAAGTCTGAATCGAAAGCTCAATGTGTTGGCTTCATAAAAGGTGGAAAAAGTGTCCTTGTGGCACAAAATTGAATATTGCTCGGATAGCAAATCCATTACGTGGAAAGTCCGAATCGAAAGCTCACTGTGTGGGCTTCATAAAAGGTGGAAAAAGTGTCCTAGTGGCACAAAATGGAATATTGCTCGGATAGCAAATCCATTACGTGGAAAGTCCGAATCGAAAGCTCACTGTGTGGATGTCATCTGCAAACTGCATTCTTCAGGCTTCTGGAAGAACAGCCTATGGTGAACGGAAGGCCTAATATACGGAAGTGAGGCTAAGCAGCCATGTGCAGGACGTGACGATTCCTTGGGTGAGCCCAGTACCAGAGCGCTGTGTGATGGCTCTGCAATTATGGAAGCCTCCTTGGATGGCGGGGAATGCCCATGGTCTGCCCCTGCCTTCCCTTGAGGGCTGACCAGGATGCCTTTGGCTGTTCTATATGGGCCAAGATGGGATGGGAGATAACACCACAACAGTGAGTCTAACGTCCTAAGAAACCCCCGGGAAGGTTAACCCGGTCAACAAATGCCAGCAGAAGTCGGATGTGTCGGCCTAACGGCGCAAGAACGCAGCTCTGCTGTAAACAGGCACAACGCAATCACGTCCGAAAAAAAAACTCCGGATGAACGAAGAAGAAGAAGAAGTCTTACAGAATACACAGACATTTGTGATTAGAGGTCTTACAGAATGTATAGACATGTGTGTCTAGAAGTCTTACAGAATGTATAGTCATGTCTGATTAGAAGTCTTACAGAATGTATAGTCATGTCTGGTTAGAACTAACAGAATGTATAGTCATGTCTGGTTAGAACTCTAACAGAATGTATAGTCATGTCTGATTAGAACTCTAACAGAATGTATAGTCATGTCTGGTTAGAACTTAACAGAATGTATAGTCATGTCTGGTTAGAACTCTAACAGAATGTATAGTCATGTCTGGTTAGAACTCTAACAGAATGTATAGTCATGTCTGATTAGAACTCTAACAGAATGTATAGTCATGTCTGGTTAGAACTAACAGAATGTATAGTCATGTCTGGTTAGAACTCTAACAGAATGTATAGTCATGTCTGGTTAGAACTCTAACAGAATGTATAGTCATGTCTGATTAGAAGTCTAACAGAATGTATAGTCATGTCTGGTTAGAACTAACAGAATGTATAGTCATGTCTGGTTAGAACTCTAACAGAATGTATAGTCATGTCTGGTTAGAACTAACAGAATGTATAGTCATGTCTGGTTAGAACTAACAGAATGTATAGTCATGTCTGATTAGAAGTCTAACAGAATGTATAGTCATGTCTGGTTAGAACTTAACAGAATGTATAGTCATGTCTGGTTAGAACTAACAGAATGTATAGTCATGTCTGGTTAGAACTAACAGAATGTATAGTCATGTCTGGTTAGAACTAACAGAATGTATAGTCATGTCTGGTTAGAACTAACAGAATGTATAGTCATGTCTGGTTAGAACTAACAGAATGTATAGTCATGTCTGGTTAGAACTAACAGAATGTATAGTCATGTCTGGTTAGAACTCTAACAGAATGTATAGTCATGTCTGGTTAGAACTAACAGAATGTATAGTCAGTCTGGTTAGAACTCTAACAGAATGTATAGTCATGTTGATTAGAATCTAACAGAATGTATAGTCATGTCTGGTTAGAACTAACAGAATGTATAGTCATGTCTGGTTAGAACTAACAGAATGTATAGTCATGTCTGGTTAGAACTAACAGAATGTATAGTCATGTCTGGTTAGAACTCACAGAATGTATAGTCATGTCTGTTAGAAACTAACAGAATGTATAGTCATGTCTGGTTAGAATCTAACAGAATGTATAGTCATGTCGGGTTAAAAATCTAACAGAATGTATAGTCATGTCTGGTTAGAATTTTAACAGAATGTATAGTCATGTCTGATTAGAAGTTTTAACAGAATGTATAGTCATGTCTGGTTAGAACTAACAGAATGTATATTTATGTCGGGTTAGAATCTAACAGAATGTATAGTCATGTCTGGTTAGAAACCTAACAGAATGTATAGTCATGTCTGGTTAGAACTAACAGAATGTATAGTCATGTTGTTGCCAGATTATAGAGTTTTTAGAACTCTAACAGAAGTATAGTCATGTCTGTTAGAACTCGTTTTCAGATTAGAACTAGAATGTATGTCATTTTGGTTAGAACTAACAAAATGTATAGTCATGTCTGGTTAGAACTCTAACAGAATGTATAGTCATGTCTGGTTAGAACTCTAACAGAATGTATAGTCATGTCTGGTTAGAACCTAACAGAATGTATAGTCATGTCTGATTAGAATCAAACAGAATGTATAGTCATGTCTGGTTAGAACTTAACAGAATGTATAGTCATGTCTGGTTAGAACTCTAACAGAATGTATAGTCATGTCTGGTTAGAACTCTAACAGAATGTATAGTCATGTCTGATTAGAACTCTAACAGAATGTATAGTCATGTCTGGTTAGAACTCTAACAGAATGTATAGTCATGTCTGGTTAGAACTCTAACAGAATGTATAGTCATGTCTGGTTAGAACTCTAACAGAATGTATAGTCATGTCTGGTTAAAAACTCTAACAGAATGTATAGTCATGTCTGTTTAGAAGTCTAACAGAATGTATAGTCATGTCTGGTTAGAACTCTAACGAATGTATAGTCATGTCTGGTTAGAACTCTAACAGAATGTATAGTCATGTCTGGTTAGAACTCTAACAGAATGTATAGTCATGTCTGATTAGAAGTCTTACAGAATGTATAGTCATGTCTGGTTAGAACTAACAGAATGTATAGTCATGTCTGATTAGAAGTCTTACAGAATGTATAGTCATGTCTGGTTAGAACTCTAACAGAATGTATAGTCATGTCTGGTTAGAACTAACAGAATGTATAGTCATGTCTGGTTAGAACTCTAACAGAATGTATAGTCATGTCTGGTTAGAACTCTAACAGAATGTATAGTCATGTCTGGTTAGAACTAACAGAATGTATAGTCATGTCTGGTTAGAACTCTAACAGAATGTATAGTCATGTCTGGTTAGAACTAACAGAATGTATAGTCATGTCTGGTTAGAACTCTAACAGAATGTATAGTCATGTCTGATTAGAACTCTAACAGAATGTATAGTCATGTCTGGTTAGAACTAACAGAATGTATAGTCATGTCTGGTTAGAACTCTAACAGAATGTATAGTCATGTCTGGTTAGAACTCTTAACAGAATGTATAGTCATGTCTGATTAGAAGTCTTACAGAATGTATAGTCATGTCTGATTAGAAGTCTTATAGAATATATAGACATGTCTGGTTAGAAGTCTTACAGAATTTATAGACACGTGCGATTAGAAGTCATACAGGATATATAATGGTCTGCCTGTTTCTCTGTCCCCACCACCTCAGGTACATGTGACAGATCTCTTGGGAGGAAGCCTTGGAGAGATGACAGTTACGGCAGAGAGTGCCAGGCATCTGGGAGATGATGCTGTTGTTCTCAGCAAAAAGCAGTTCACCCCTGTTGCTTCTGACAAGTAGGTCCTTTTGTTATTCTTTTACAAATCAAATGCAGATTGTTGTTTACATATGTTGAAAATGTGTTTGCATATGTCACTGTTCTTCTTCAGGAGATTTGCCGGTTGTGTCATTGGTCATGTCCCTCTACAGCTGTGGTTCTCAACCGGTGGGGAATTTTTAGGGTTTCCAGGGGGGGAATGAAGACCATTTCAAGATCGCATTAATACAAGAACCGATTACTTGATATCGTTTTTCCCTTTATACTTTACAGTTATGGACGTCTCATCCTTCTAAAATTCATTTTATAAAGTAAGTAGACCCACAAATCACGTTTTATGTGGATGTCTAGACTTGTGTTAGTATATGCTATTAAATTTACCTTCCATTTTTATGTATACTGTGTAGGGGTGGGGGGATTTTTAGATAGGAAATATGAAAGGTGGGGAATGACGTTCTGAAAATACGGTGAAGGGGGGCACAGGCCAAATTTTTGATAGAGAGGGGGGAATGTCGTTAGGAAAATATGGTGAGGGGGGGGGGGGGGGGCACGGGCCAAAAAAGGTTGAGAACCACTGCTCTACAGCTTGGGATCTTTAGTGTCAATTATAACTTCATGTACTGGCATCTTTCCATGATGTAAGACTATCCAGCATTTATTTTCTGTGCCATCCTCTTATTTCACTTTTTGTTAACCCTACCGTGTTTTACAGTACTAACATGTGCTTTCATGTCAGTCTGATTATTATCAACATAATATAGTATTATGCATATATCCACAAGATCAAAGTAAAGTAACATAGAGGTCAGCATGGCCAAATGGATAAGAATGCCTGTTCTTAAACATCCGTTGTGTTGATGTCAAGGTAAGGGGTTCAACCCCCTACACCAGGCAGTTGGACTAAAATGTTGATATCTTGTCCTTGACTTCGGGACGTAAATTACAAGTACCTATGAAGTTAGAGTGGGTTGACCTGATGGCAAGGGACACTTTTAACAGGGAAAGCTAATCCACACGCAAAATTTAGTCCAGCACTACTAGAGGTAGCGTGTATGGACTACGCTTGAGTTCATAGCGAGCGAGCGCAAAAAAAAGAAAGTAAAATTTCTAAAAATATACACATTTCCTGTGGCAACATGGACTTGAGTCATAGACAATTTCACACCCACTAAAGAGGAAAATATGACTGGGATCGACCCTGCCTCATAAAATGGACACCAGATCATATTTGCACTTTTTTGGGTTCATAATCTGAGGAGGGATAGTGGTTAGAGAAGGAACAGGCTACGTCACCTCATTATGCCATGATCTGGAATATGTGAAGGCCTGACACTACACACCACGGCCGAGCACTTGTGATGATATCCATGTGCATTGAAAGTGATCCTTGATATAAAACCAAACCTCATCAGCTGTCCTCCTCCATCATCATCATCATCATCATCATCATTATCACCATCTTCCTCCTCCTCTTCCTACTCCTCCTCCTCCTTCCTTCTCCTCCTCCTTCCTTCTCCTTCTACCTTCTTCATCTTCATCTTCTTCTCCTCCTTCTTTATTCTTCATCTTCTCCTCCTCCTACTCTTTCTTCTTCTTCTCTTTCCTTTCCTTCCTCTTTTTTCTCCACATCCTTCAAGGTCTTCTTCTGTTGTTTCTCCTCCTCCTGCTACTTCTGACAGTACTTGCCGTGGGGCTACCTTAAAGACTATTCTCACAGCTCTGCCCGGCCGTGCACATTTCTCCTCTCTTGTGATTTACATGATAGCGTTGTTGGGGCTGTACGTGTCTGTCTGCAGTGTGGTATTCCTTTCTCATCCATCAACAGGTCACTGTTTGAGCTCAACTTCCTGGAGGCAAAACCAGCTAAAGGCTTTTATAAACTGACTATCAACGTTGTTCCTAAGAAAGCAGACGCCAAGCTCATTGGAATCACAGGAGCAGAGGTAAGTAGAAGTCATTTTTAAAAATCATCACTATCATCATGTGCCTTGCCAGCTCGTGTAGTCATTCTTGTCTCTTCACAGATCTCGGGCCTTGGTGCTCTGGGTTAACTGTTGATGATATCCCTCCATGCTACAGTCTCTGTTTATCCAGGATCACTTCTCATGGTCTGCCTCTGCTTCTTCTCATACTGATTTTTTAAAAGATTTTTCCAACATCTTTTTTCTTCTTTCATTCGCTTGAAATGTGTCTATAACTGCAATGTTGTCTCTTGTATGAATTTAACTGTACCCCTTTTCTCATTATGATCAGAGAACATTGTCTCTTGCTTATACTTTTATTAGCTTTTCCCATGCAATTGTTATTAGTTACTCTGGCAGTATAATGTTTTTGCAACCTTCGTCTACTGAACCTTATTGCTGTCCCACGAAGGTTAACCCAAAAACAAAAGCTTGGAGAAGTCGGATGTGTTGGTCGAAAGGTGCAAAAAATCACAGCTTAGCTGTAAACGGGCACAAAACGGGTTCAAAACAAACATAATGATTTTATTGTAGATCATAGTTTGACCATTATATTCTTCTTCTTCTGCGTTCATCCGGAGTTTTTTTCGGACGTGATTGCGTTGTGCCTGTTTACAGCAGAGCTGCGTTCTTGCGCCTTTAGGCCGCCACATCCGACTTCTGCGGGCATTTGTTGACCGGGTTAACATTCCCGGGGTGACCATTATATTGATTTGATCATAGTTTCTCCATTATAATGATTTTGTGATAGATCATAATTTCACCATTATAATGATTTTATGGTAGATAATGGTTTGACCAGTGCCGTTATGGTTTATAAGTCATGGAAACACCAATTCGGTAATGATCCCCAGAACTTGTGTGTGATCAAACCAAACCTTCATTGCTCTTATAGAATGTTAGCTCTTATTAAACCATGCATGCACTCTTGAAGTGGTTAAAAACAACACTCAAAATTTACCAGACACCACTTAGAGTGACTCCAGTATTTCACTCTACAAGTCCCAGTGAAGTAAAATGTATGGCTTGTATTTTATGCCAGTATTTCTACAAGTCACATTTGGTAATCTGTGATGGTTGTATGTTGCCAGGTTGAAGTGAAGGTGACAACCTAAAGTTTCTGTAGAAAATGTTGAGATTGGAGTTGCTGACAAGGACCAGGCCACTGCTGCAAGAACTACCAGGTTGGATTTTCTTTCTTTCATGTTTCTGCATTTTTGTTGTTGTTGTAGTCTACTTTGTTTTTTTTTTTGTTTTTTTTTCATTTCTAATTTTGTATTATGAAATAAGAAATGGAGTAACATAATATTTCAGCCATTAGCAGTTCATTTTGGTATAAGTTTTCAGTCTTGTCACAGATGAGAGTAACCATTTTAAGTATTAATAGTTGTGTAATCTTGTCGATCGTTGGTCATACTGAGACTGTCCAGTTTTTCTATACCATTGTCAGCCTATGGTCATACTGAGACTGTCCAGTTTTTCTATACCATTGTCAGCCTTTGGTCATACTGAGACTGTCCAGTTTTTCTATACCATTGTCAGCCTATGGTCATACTGAGACTGTCCAGTTTTTCTATACCATTGTCAGCCTATGGTCATATTGAGACTGTTCAGTTTTTCTATACCATTGTCAGCCTATGGTCATACTGAGACTGTCCAGTTTTTCTATACCATTGTCAGCCTTTGGTGATACTGAGACTGCATAGTTTTTCTATACCATTTGTCAGCCTTTGGTCATACTCAGACTGTCCAGTTTTCCTATACCATTGTCAGCCTTTGGTCATACTGAGAATGCCCAGTTTTTCAATACCATTGTCAGCCTATGGTCATACTGAGACTCCAGTTTTTCTATACCATTGTCAGCCTTTGGTGATACTGATACTGCCCAGTTTTTCTATACCATTTGTCAGCCTATGGTCATACTGAGACTGCCCAGTTTTTCTATACCATTTGTCAGCCTATGGTCATACTGAGACTGCCCAGTTTTTCTATACCATTGTCAGCCTATGGTCATACTGAGACTGTCCAGTTTATCTATACCATTGTCAGCCTATGGTCATACTGAGACTGTTCAGTTTTTCTATACCATTGTCAGCCTATGGTCATACTGAGACTGTCCAGTTTATCTATACCATTGTCAGCCTTTGGTCATACTGAGACTGCCCAGTTTTTCTATACCATTGTCAGCCTATGGTCATACTGAGACTGTCCAGTTTTTCTATACCATTGTCAGCCTTTGGTCGTACTGAGACTGTCCAGTTTATCTATACCATTGTCAGCCTATGGTCATACTGAGACTGTCCAATTTTTCTATACCATTGTCAGCCTTTGGCCATACTGAGACTTTCCAGTTTTTCTATACCATTGTCAGCCTTTGGTCGTACTGAGACTGTCCAGTTTATCTATACCATTGTCAGCCTTTGGTCATACTGAGACTGTCCAGTTTTTCTATACCATTGTCAGCCTTTGGCCATACTGAGACTGTCCAATTTTTCTATACCAGATGCCCATTCTCATATTAGCTGCCCATTCTATTAGTTGAGGAACATTTGAGTAAAATAGTAAATAGTATTTCACACTTTAGCTTATATTTTCTGTGAAGATAGAATTTTGAGTTGTATGTTCATAGGTCCGTCATTGTTTGCTTGCCCAGGTTGGTTTACCCAAACAAAGCAGCCAGTGTTCTGGAGGCCGACCATCACCAGAAGATTGTCATGAAGTTCCAGTTGAAGGACAAGACCAACAGCCAGCTGTTGACATCTCATCAAACCTTCATCCGACTGACCAATCTCAACACAAAAGAGGAGATTATCTTTATCACTGAAGCAGATAATAGTCTGACCAACAAATTTGATCTGGTGGGTGCACTGAAGTTTTCTAGGTTTGACATTCCACAGTGTAGATGTAGATTTTTTTCGGAGACTCCTGTGGGTTGTCGCTGGAGCTACGGAGTTTGTGCTTTGTGCGACGCTTTCAGCAGCCTGTGCTACGGAAAGAGACTGAGCCATATGGGATAAAAACCCGGTGCAATGAAGCTGACCCTGTCGACTTTTAAGCAACTTTTTTAAAGTGTAGATGTGATTCTTTGTCTTCTTTTATTGTTATCATGTTATGACAATCGACATCCGTGCACATTGGGCATTCCCATGCATGTCCTCAAATGCAGCAGCATCTCAAAGTATCTCTACTCACTGCTCCCATGAGGTGTTGGTTACAATCTCCTCTCTTGTCCTTGAAGACAGCACCAACCTGCTTGGTCAGACTTCACTACTTGGTCATGTGATCGAGCTAGCATCAGAGACTCTTCCGTATCAGATAAACACTTTTGGTCTGTATCAGATAAACACTTTTGGTCTGTATCAGATAAACACTTTTGGTCTGTATCAGATAAACACTTTTGGTCTGTATCAGATAAACACTTTTGGTCTGTATCAGATAAACACTTTTGGTCTGTATCAGATAAACACTTTTGGTCTGTATCAGATAAACACTTTTGGTCTGTATCAGATAAACACTTTTGGTCTGGTTGTATTCTGAAGTGGTTTTAGGTCTTGCATTGTAGATGAGTCATATCCGCCATTGAATATAAATGTTGCAGAAGAGTTTACAAATTCATTGGACGGAAAAAACAAACATTCGGTTGAAACATTCACCTTATCTGTGAAAAGAACATATGACCGCAGAGTAGGGTAGAAGAGGAAAGCCCATAATTGAAAATGATAAATGTACACATATAAAACAAACAAATAACATGTCTCGAAGCAGGAACTGACTATGGATCTGTGAAGGGACAAGGCTAACACATTTTGTTGACCTGAATGCAGGGAAGGTGTCAAGTCTTACCTTCACTTAGCTAGATGATGAGTGCTGACGCCGACCCCTCGTTCCAACCAGACTCATGACCTCAACATATCTCCCTATCAACTGTGCTAACAGGCCTGTTGTACATATGTAAATGTATTAGTTCTTGTTTTCAAATTTCCATCATTTTGGTTAAGTTTCGTAGATTTAATTAACATTGTTTTCCCATTTCTAGGACGTTGGAGCAAGTTTCAAGGAGTTTGACTCTTCCACGGGAAAATACAGCATGGAACTGATAGTTGGTGATGCCGTTATTGAAAATCCATTCTCCTGGCATTTGGTAAGATTAATCATCATCACAAGCCCTGCTAAATTGCATAGGTGTTCATTTATCTCCAAACATCTTAGTTTCTGGTGTTTTTTAAAATTAATTTTATTGATAATATTCATCCATGCCCATCTTTGGCCATCCAGAATTATTTCTCATAATTTTCCAGCTAAATCTGTGGGATAGTAGTCAACCCCTGAGACCAACCCTCCTTGGTCAACTCTTATGGCATGCATGGTAGGTTACTATTCTTTGACTCCCTTAAAGGCCCTATTACACATGCACCAACCGGTATGGTTCTGTAACAAACTACTGATTGTCATTAACTGGTGTCTGGTGAAGAGAATGACACAAATTCAAAACAATGTTTTCCCATAGTGAATTTGAATAACAAGGACACAGACAATAGATTGCATGATTTATTGCCTGACAAAAATGTTCTAACACTTTCACTTATTTGGAGCTTTAAGGAGAGAGCTACGAGGACGGCAGCTATTGAAGCGCTGAGGAAAAGACACTGGCGCTGGGTAGACACTTGTTGAGAAAACCTGATATTAGTATAGCTAGAACGTCCTTCTGGAATGCACATGGCAAAAAAAAAGGGGGAAGACCTAAAAATACACAGAGAAGAGAACTAGAGACAGATGGGAAATATGGGAGGACATGGAGAGTGTTGCTGAATGTGGGTTGGTGGGGGGGGGGGGGGGCATTCGTCCTTTTATGGGATACAGGGTTTTTAAAAAAAGAGTTTAAAAGGCTAGAAGATGGACTTCATTGCATCAGGTTTTATCCCATATGGCTCGGTCTCTTTCCACGGTCGGCCTGCCGAAAATGTTGCACAAAGTGTGAACTCCATAGCTCCAGTGATGACCCCCCAGGGGTCTCTGAGAAAACTACACTCATGAACTGAACGACATAGGCTGGAATTGAACTCACAACCTTTGGAGCGCGGAGCAGATGGTCTAACAACTTTGCCATGGAGAGTCCCGGGGTAGGGGGATCCAGGGAAGAAAAGGAAGAAGAAGAATGATGGTTGTGAAGCTTGGCCCAGCCTGGTGAAATGGGTACATGGTAAATTGATGGCTACACATCGCAGTAGCAGAGTCCAACATGTGCAGAAAAGATACGGCTATTCTGCCCTGCACATGCTACATTAGAGGACAAACTCTAAGGAGATAGACGGGCTCAAGTTGATTGCTGCTTTTTTTGTGTGTGTGGAGATATATTCAGGTTGACATCTAAAGGATTCCGAAGCATGGGGAGTACATAAAGAAGAAACAAAAGAAGAGGTAGCAGCAGTAGGAAAAAAGAAGAATGGAAAGATGAAGAATAAGAAAAAAAAAAGGAAGAATAAGTGTATAAGTAGAATAAGCAACAGAGTGAAGAATAACAAGGAAGGAAGGCAGAAGAAGAGGAAGGAAAAAGTCAGATTTACCAAAGCATTCATCCATATTTATGTCAACCCATAATGGTTTCCTGGTTGTATCCACAGACTGATGTCTCTCTCACTTTCCCAGAGAGTGGGGAAGGCAAGCCAGACAAACAAAGCCAGTATGCCAAGAAACCAGAGATTAAGGTACATGTATGATTCTGTATCTTAAATGCTTGTCAACTGACTTTAGTATGTGTATGATGCTATGAACATAATGAATTTGATTATCACCTTCAATAGAATAGTTTCTGTCAATTATATATCACTTACGTCAATTTACAGCTCCACTTTTCGTCTTCTGCCTTCATCGCTGTTAGAGTTCAGGCCCTCAGCCACCTCACACTAAGTCCTATCTTTTGCTGTCTCCCGTGGCTCACTCGACATCCTTCCCAGGTTGTTCACCTCTCTGTAATTCTCTTCCCCATGTCTTTTCAACATCATTATGTGCCTTGCTGATAAACGTGGGTGGTCATGTTTAGCAAACTCGTACGACCGTCAGGGTCTTGGATCAGCTGTCTGTGTTCTTGTCTCGACCATATCACCAGGCCAAGCCTTCCAGGTATTATCTGCCTTCCCCTTGTTCTTTTTCCCTCAATCTTGCCAGTTGTCACCAAGTTCTCCAATTTATTTCTTCTCATAACGTGTCCAAAAATGTGTGACTGTCTACGTCTAATTTCGCCTGTTTATTAATTGTCCAGGATTCACAGCCGTACGTTAAAACTGATTCTATGTAACATGCAAGAACTCTTTTTCTAACTTTCAAGGACAGCGACTTATTGCAAAAAATGTTCTTCATTTGATAGAATGCAGTGTTTGCTTGTCCTATTCTGTTCTTTATCTCAGTGATGCATCTTCCATCTGATGTTATCCATATGCCTTGATATCTGAATTTCTGTACTCGCCCCAAAACAACTTAATTTACTTTAATTGCCCATTTAGGCACACTCTGTTTATTTGATATCACCATCAATTCTGTCTTTCTATTATTCAAACTATGGCCCATTGTTTTCTCTTTTTTCACTTTCTACAACCACCGTATCTATCATTTCCTGTAGATGCTTATGTCTTGTTGCTATCAAGACCGTGTCATCAGCATAAGTTATTTATATTATGTCCACCAACCAGAATCCCTGAAATTTTCTATAGATCTCATTATCTACAGAAAATATGTCAGGGATCCTGATTGGTGAACAATATTAAATGTTTAGTTTAGTCGATGGATCAACATCAGGCACAAGGGTGTAACCCATAAGTGCTCCGTTCTCCTCCTAACTCAAACCTGAGTTTGGAGAAACCCAGCTCAGTGCACGAACTCCGTAGCACCGGCGAGGATCCTGAAATACATTGGGTAGATTTTTAACTCGAAATTTTGCCCGGGCAGAGCCGTTAGGCTACTCTTTTTAGAATTCCAACTGCCAAGGGATTGTTTGCGTGCGCAACAATACACACGGGCGTCCGATCTCACTACCCAGAGACCAGGGGAAATTTTATTACTAGAAGTCCATGTGAAAAAATCCCGGTTCTCACCGGGGCTTGAACCCGGGACCTCCAGCACTCGAGGCGGACACCATACCTCGAGACCACGCAGCCCCCCTTAATTAAATTTTTATAATATAATTTTATAATTATAAATATTAAATATTTTATGTTATGCTGATGACACTGCATTGTATAGCAAAAATTCAGAACAATTGTCAAATGTTTGATTTGGCATCATCATCATCATCATGTGCCATGTCGATAACCGGTCATGGTTTGCCATCTCACACGATCACCAGAGTCTTGGATAATGTCTGTCACATGATCACCAGAGTCTTGGATTATGTCTGTCACATGATCACCAAAGTCTTGGATAATGTCTGTCACATGATCACCAGAGTCTTGGATAATGTCTGTCACATGATCACCAGAGTCTTGGATAATGTCTGTCACATGATCACCAGTCTTGGATAATGTCTGTCACATGATCACCAGAGTCTTGGATAATATCTGTCACATGATCACCAGAGTCTTGAGTAATGTCCTTGATACCAGAGTCTTGGATAATGTCTGTCACACGATCACCAGAGTCTTGGATAATGTCTGTCACATGATCACCAGAGTCTTGGATAATATCTGTCACATGATCACCAGAGTCTTGGATAATGTCTGTCACGTGATCACCAGAGTCTTGGATAATGTCTGTGTTCTTGTCCCGATTATGCCATGTATCCAAGCTACTCAGATGTTTTTCTTTGCCTTCCCCTTTCTTTTTTTTCCCCCCCATCAGCTTTGCCAGTTGTCATAAAGTTCTAACATTTTTTTTTCCTCATAGCATTCCCAGATAATTGTGACTGTCAACGTCTAATTTCTCTAATCAGTGTACGATTTTCATTTATTTCTTGAAGGTCTGTCTCATTTCTTTCTTATCTGATTATCCATGGTATTCTTGGTATTTTCCTCAGGAACCACATGTCCATTGCCATTAGATGTTTCTCAACTTGTCTGCTTATTGTTCATGTTTCACATAGAACAACAGCCTTTGCTCACATAGAACAACAGCCTTTGCTCACATAGAACAACAGCCTTTGCTCACATAGAACAACAGCCTTTGCTCACATAGAACAACAGCCTTTGCTCTCTATAGCACTTTAATACTATTTTCCCCCCACCGCAGTTGAATCTGTGATTGGTTTTGTTTGCAAGGTGGTTTAAATAGTATGTATAATAAACATCTCCGGTCTCCGTGGCCAAAGGCTTGCGAACGCGGTTCGTGAGCAGGGTACCAGGCATTCGAAGCTCAGCTGTGACCGATTTGTGCAGCAGACCGTGTCGCGTTGTGTTATAACGTGCTGGTATGGGAGCCGGTTGTTCAGAAAGCAATGGCAAACTACTGAACGTAACACTTGCCTAGTACATCAACAGCAGCTGAAAAATGCTGGTGTTGACTGCAGCGTCCCGTTAAGGGATACGCAACAAAATTATTATTATATAATAAACATGTTTTATTTGCAAGGTGGTTTAAATAGTATGTGTAACAAACATTTTTTGTCTGATTGATTACAGCACAAATTTAATGAACCAGAGAAACGGCCGCCAGCAACAGTATCCTTGGCTTTCACTGCCCTTGTGTTGTTACCACTCCTGATTCTTCTCATCTTGGTAAGTTATACATCTTGTCAGTGAGAACACAACATTTAAGCTTGAGATGTAAGTGAACTGGAGGTACTGCATGTGAAGTGGAGATGCTGTATATGAACTGGTGATACTGTATGTGAACTGGAGAAGCTGTATATTCTTATATGTAAATGAGATAGATATTTTATGAACACTGGAGGTGCTGTATGTGCACTACAGATATTGTATGTGAACTGGAGATGCTGTATATTCTTATATGTAAATGAGATATTTTATGTACACTGGAGGTGCTGTATGTGCACTGGAGATATTGTATGTGAACTGGACATGCTGTATATTCTTATATGTAAATGAGATAATTTTATGTGCACTGGAGATGCTATATGTGCACAGAGATAGTCTATGTCTCTGAACATATTGTATGTGAACTGGAGATACTGTATGTGAACTGGAGATATTGTATGTGAACTGGAGATGCTGTATATGCTTATATGTAAATGAGATATTTTATATGCACTGGAGATGCTATATGTGCACAGAGATAGTCTATGTCTCTGAACATATTGTATGTGAACTGGAGATGCTGTATATTCTTATATGTAAATGAGATATTTTATGTGCACTGGAGATGCTATATGTGCACAGAGATAGTCTATGTCTCTGAACATATTGTATGTGAACTGGAGATATTCTATGTGAACTGGATATGTACATGAACAGGCAAATTTGTAGCTACAACTAATAGATATGAAATAGGGAGAATAAACAAAATTGGGCTCACCAGTATCAGATGCTTGTGTATTTTACATAAACACAGTGGAATCAAGCAACCAATCCTGTCTTATCTTTACATATTTAACATACTAATGACCATAGTCATTAGTGTGCTTGTCCGGGCTCAATCTGCAGCAGAAGCTGCATTAATTTCTTCAGATCAGTATGGCCCTGGTGTCGAAGTAGTCTAAAAATAGGTTGATGTCAGCATGACCGAATGGATAAGAACGCTTGCTCCTAAACCTCCGGTGTGCTGATGCCGTTAAGCCTTCACATATTCTAGGTCACTGCATGCAAGCTGAGGTGGGCAGTTCTCTTTCCCCATCATCATCTTTCTGTCCCAAACAATTCCCAGAACATTCTGATAATTGACTGCTCCCCATTTCTATGTGGCTGGGTCGACCTCACTGCCGTATTGGTTCAGAAATAATCCTGTTCTGTTGGAGGATTGTACCCCAACCACAGTCTCCACAGGCAAGTCACTAGCTACTATACACCAGATACAGGATAATTTTCAGAATTTTCTAGAAATTGTTCTAAAAGGAAGAGCGGTGAGAAAGATAAAAGACTACCAAACCTCATTGCACTGTTGTCTAGAGTAATGCCAAGGCCTTCCACTCCACACTGCAGTGGCAGCTTCTGCTGTGAGATTACTCGTGATATCAGTGCCAACCAATACGTGTTATAGTATGTTCCACTTGAGCTTACGGCTCCACGGCGAAGAGGTTACAGGCGCAGTTTGTAATCCAGCATACTACGTTCGAAACACAGCTGCAGCGATTTGGCAGCAGACCGCCTTGCGTTGGGTGTTTAATAAAATGGTATGGTGCTGGTCGTTCAGAAAGCAATGGCAAACTACTGAACATAAACTTGCCAAGAGATCACAAACAGCTAAAAAATGCTGGGGTTGACTGCGACATCCTGTAAAGGATATACAACTAACATTTGTAACTTGAGCTTACAGACATATTCCAATAATTTTATTTTGTTGTTATTACAGTGGATCAGCTTTTAAAAAAAAAGTTAGCTGCATGTCCTTTACAGGACATTGCAATCAGCCTCAGCATTTATTGCTGTTTGTGATTTATTAGGCAATTTTACGTTCAGTAATTTGCCATTGCTTTCTGAATGGTCAACGCTTCATACCATCAGAATCAACACAAGGCAGCCTGCTTCCACATCCCCTGCTGCTAATTTTGAACCCTCGACTCGGTACGTCAGGGAAACGTGAAACTGCGTTTCACTAACCGCTGAGCCGCAGACGCAGGTACTTTATTTTGCTCTTGAGCTTGCATGCATATTTCATTCACGTTATTTTATGTTTTCATTGCAGTGGATCAGGATTGGAGTGAATATCTCTAACTTTCCACTGTCCCTCAGTGCTGTCGGATTTCACATTTGTCTGGGTGGTAAGTTGCTGGTCCTTTGTTTCTGGAGATTGTTGACAGATTTGTGTCATTTCATTGAGTGTCAGGCTTAGTCAGATATGACTGATCTGCCGTATAACAGTAGACTGTACTGCCTGCTTTCTATTAGCGCCAATTGTTGGCGGCACACACCAAACCCGACACCCAACATTGTGCCAATGGCTTTGGGTGGAGGGACACAATTGGGAAGGTACAAGCCTCATCCTAGTGCGAGGAAATGCAACCTAAAGAACTAAATGTCATGGCTGGGCAGACCACGGCCTAAGCCTCATATTTCATATGACACAATTGCCGTTTCATAATTATATTTCAAATAAAGTGAATATCATTTCACAGTTACACCATTTGAAACAGCATAAATGTCGGTTAAAATAGTCCCTCAAAGACAGTGGAGGGATATGATCAGATGACTGGATAGATGAAAGAATAAAATGTCATATCAGAATTTCATGTTTCAATGTGTCTAATAAGTTCACAATCGGGTCAGTCAGCATACCCATCCTTTCACATCTGCTGGGATGAACAGAGTGCTTGTGGGGTAATCCCAAATGCAGCATGATTGATTCTTCATCAAACATCTTGCCATCATCATCACGTGCCCTGCCAAACGGTGTAGACGCTGATGTTTCTCCAAAGATCTCTGTCTTTGGTGTTGTGGATCAATTCTACTGCTGACATTCTCCCATGCCACTGTCCGATATCAAGCATCTCTTCTCTCAGTCTGCCTCTGATCTTTCCTGTTTGTTCAATGCTGTCCAGTGCTTCTCTCCTCATTATACCTTTCCAGTTGTCACAATGCTCTCCAATGCCCCTACTCATTATACCTTTCCAGTTGTCACAATGCTCTCCAATGCCTCTCCTCATTATACCTTTCCAGTTGTCACAATGCTCTCCAATGCCTCTCCTCATTATACCTTTCCAGTTGTCACAATGCTCTCCAATGCATCTCCTCATTATACCTTTCCAGTTGTCACAATGCTCTCCAATGCCTCTCCTCATACCTTTCCAGTTGTCACAATGCTCTCCAATGCCTCTCTTTTCATCACCAAAGAACACAGTTTTGTCTCCTTCTAATAGATGGTATAATGTTGTGTTCTCATTCTATGTTCTCTTAACATTCTCCTATGCCACCGTCCTAGACTATCAAGAATTTATCTGTCTGGCTCTCATCTTTCCAGTTGCCACAATGCTCTGATCCCTTTCTTCCCATTGTATGCTCTTACTTATGGTTGTGTATAATATTGTACTTAAATTAGCCTTTTCCAGGCAATTGTTTTTAGTTGTTTGGGTCTACCATGTATTCACAACATTCATCTCAGGAATCAATTAGTACTGCCAGGAAATAAACCAGGAAATAAATTATGCAACCTATTGATTGTAATTTCTGTTTTAATTTACTAAGGGAATAAATTGTTTTGAAATGTTATTTTTTTTTTGGGCGCTCGCTCGCTTTGAACTCAAGCGTAGTCCATCCACTATTTATAGTAGTGATGGACTGAATTATGTGCGTGGGTTAGCTTTCCCTATTAACAGTGTCCCTTGCCATCAGGTGAACCCACTCCAACTTCAGAGGTACTTGTAATTAACGTCCCCAAGTCAAGGACGATAGGTCAACATTTTAGTCCAGCTGTCCGGTGTAGGGGTTGAACCACTTACCTCGGCATCAGCACACCGGATGTTTAAGAACATGCATCCTTATTCATTCGGCCATGCGGACCTGCAAAATGTTATAATTTTCACCATTTCTAATATTGTAATCAGTCTTGCTATTATTTATATTGTAATCATTTTCACCATTTCTAATATTGTAGTCATTCTTATTTTTTATATTGTAATCATTTTCACCATTTATAATATTGTAGTCATTCTTGCTATTTTTTATATCATAATAATTATCACCATTTCTAATATTGTAAATATTCTCATCATATGTAATAGTATAATAATTTTCCCCATTTCTAATATTATAATAACTCTCCCCATTTCTATAATTGTAATCATTCACATAATTTCTAATAGTATAATAATTCTCCCCATTTCTGTTATTGTAATCATTCACATAATTTCTAATAGTATAATAATTCTCCCCATTTCTAATAGTATAATAATTCTCCCCATTTCTAATAGTATAATAATTCTCCCCATTTCTATTGTAATCATTCACATAATTTCTAATAGTATAATAATTCTCCCCATTTCTAATAATATAATAATTCTCCCCATTTATAATATTGTAATCATTTCCATAATTTTTAATAGTATAATCATCCTCCCCATTTCTAATAGTATAATAATTCTCCCCATTTCTAATAATATAATAATTCTCCCCATTTCTAATAATATAATAATTCTCCCCATTTATAATATTGTAATCGTTCCCATAATTTCTAATAGTATAATAATTCTCCCCATTTCTAATAGTATAATCATTCTCCCCATTTCTAATATTGTAATTATTCTCCCCATTTCTAATATTGTAATCATCCCCATAATTTCTAATAGTATAATAATTCTCCCCATTTCTAATAGTATAATCATTCTCCCCATTTCTAATATTGTAATTATTCTCCCCATTTCTAATATTGTAATTATTCTCCCAATTTCTAATATTGTAACTATTCTACCAATTTATAATATTGTAATCATTCCCATAATATCTAATAGTATAATAATTCTCCCCGTTTCTAATAGTATAATCATTCTCCCCATTTCTAATATTGTAATCATTCTCCCCATTTCTAATAGTATAATAATTCTCCCCATTTATAATAGTATAATAATTCTCCCCATTTATAATATTGTAATCATTCCCATAATTTCTAATAGTATAATAATTCCCATTTCTAATAGTATGATCATTCTCCCCATTTCTAATAGTATAATCATTCTCCCCATTTCTAATATTGTAATTATTCATATAATTTCTAATAGTATAATAATTCTCCCCATTTCTAATAATATAATAATTCTCCCCATTTCTAATAGTATAATAATTCTCCCCATTTCTAATAGTATAATAATTCTCCCCATTTCTTCTTCTTCTTCGTTCATCCGGAGTTTTTTTTCCGGACGTGATAGCGTTGTGCCTGTTTACAGCAGAGCTGCGTTCTTGTGCCGTTAGGCCGACACATCCGACTTCTGCGGGCATTTGTTGACCGGGTTAACCTTCCCGGGCTCCCCATTTCTAATAGTATAATAATTCTCCCCATTTATAATAGTATAATAATTCTCCCCATTTATAATATTGTAATCATTCCCATAATTTCTAATAGTATAATAATTCCCATTTCTAATAGTATGATCATTCTCCCCATTTCTAATAGTATAATCATTCTCCCCATTTCTAATATTGTAATTATTCATATAATTTCTAATAGTATAATAATTCTCCCCATTTCTAATAGTATAATAATTCTCCCCATTTCTAATAGTATAAATACTGTCCTCATTTCTAATAGTATAATAATTCTCCATATTTCTAATAGTAGAATAATTCTCCCCATTTCTAATATTGTAATCATTCTAATTATTTCTAATAGTATAATAATTCTTCCCATTTGTAATAGTATAATAATTCTTCCCATTTCTATTATTGTAATCATTCTCATTATTTCTAATAGTATAATAATTCTTCCCATTTCTAATATTGTAATCATTCTCATCATTTGTAATAGTATAGTCATTCTGCCTATTTCTAACAGTGTAATCATTCTGCCGATTTCTAACATTGTAATCCACCTGGACATTTGATCTCCTCTCCAGCCATATTTGGACTCTACTACTGCTACTGGGTGCAGCTAAATATGTTCCAGACCTTGCGCTGGTTGGGCATCATTGCTATTCCTACCTTTGCCTTTGGCAACCGCCTTTTAAGTGCATTAGCGTCTAAAAGGTGAGTCCCGTCTGTGAAACAGCCAGGTTGTCAGAGGCACTGCCAGCTGTTTAGTTCGTGCTTGAGGTCTCGTGTGGTTTGAACATTTAGTGTGTGCAATTGTCAGATTCAATGATAGAGAGTTAAAAAGGATTAACAGAGGAGGAGTTTATAACAGGGGAGAATTTTACAGAAATAAACTGTCCACTCTCAAATATGTCTCTCCCCTTTCTGTCTTTCTCCTGTCTACCTCTTTCCCCTGTCTCTCTCCACTTTGTCTAAATATATCCCCCATTCTGTATCTTTTCCTTCTTTCTCTCCCCTCTAAATCTCTCTTCTCCCCACCCCCTCTTTATCTCTCCTCTTTGTATCTCCTCTCTATATCAAGGGTTCGTGGGCTGTTTTCTGTGTGACACTTTCGGCACGTCACTCTGCAGAAAGAGACCAAGCCATATGGGATAAACCCAATCTCATCTTTATACCGCTTTTAAACTCGCATATTTTGATACATGGAAAAAATGCAAGCAGTAATATTTGTGTCAGTCATACATGACAGAAAAAAAAAAAAAAATTACAACGGAAATGAGATTCCCGAGAAGAATACTCAGTGTATAAAGAAGAGAGAAGTTGAGCAATGAAGAAATGACTAAAGTGGGGGTTATAGCAATGCTAGGTTTCATCAGAAAACAGCAGGTTAAATAGTTTGGCCATATAACTAGGCTACCAACTAACAGTATCCCACAAGAAGTAATGATGTACAGACCGAATGGAACCCGAAGAAGAGGCCGACAAACTCAATTATGTTAAAATACAAAATAAAATTGTTTCTAATTTCAACAAGATATCATCATCATCCATTACCCTGCCAACCGTTTAGGTGATCATGCAACATCCTACAGCATGTATAAATTTGTGCGCGGACACCTTTCCATGCCATGATGACAGACTCAAGAATCTTCTCTCACTGTTTACCTCAGTCTCTCATTTCACAAACCTTTCCATTGTCACAATATGTTCTAATTTTTCTGTTCTCATAAGGTTGCAAAAATAAGTTGTCTGTGTGTTTTAGACACTTTCAAAACAGCGAGCAATTTAAATATAATGTAAAATACAAGTTGACAAGTATACAAGGTTTAAAATGTAATACTTCTATTTCTATATAGCTCTCTTTCTTACATTCATTGATAGTGATTTATTGCATAAGATACTCTTCATTTTCTGAAATGTGGCTTTTGCTTGCCCTATTCTGCTCTTAATCTCTGTTG
Source organism: Cepaea nemoralis (assembly GCA_014155875.1). NCBI lineage: Eukaryota > Metazoa > Mollusca > Gastropoda > Stylommatophora > Helicidae > Cepaea > Cepaea nemoralis. Next base: position 43,676 of record JACEFZ010004423.1, on the reverse strand, counting down.
TATATCTTTCATCTGATGTTATAAATGCCCCAAGGTATTTAAAATTATCCACTTGGTTAAGAATTTTCCCTTCTATTGTCTCATTTTGTGACAAATATGGCCATAATAACTTGTCATATGAAACCATTGACTATTCGTAGTGCAAAAGATTTGAAACGGTAAGTCCTGTCTTGACGGTGCTAATTTTTCTCATATGGTGGAGGGGATTATTTCTGTATTTATGTTCTGGGACATATGCTTAGTTTTTTACTCTTTTTACTTTTTACTTTGAATTATTTTGTCTACATAAAGGAGAAAGTGACTTAAAAGTTGCAATAACGGTGTCACACATGGTTGGGTTCTCGCTTGTATCTTACGAGGGCCTGTAAAGGAAGCAAGGAATAGTAACACTGTAACCTACTTTGTAATCATAAGAGGCTACCATGGAGGGTTGGGCTTAGGGATGCTATCCCATTCCATAGAAAACTTTAGCTGCGAAATCAGCCATCCTTGAATAAGTCAAAAGATAAGAATCAAATGAGTAACTTGGCCATCCAAGAGGTTTGGGCTTGGGGGCTGGCTATCCCATTCCATAGAAAACTTTAGCTGCAAAATCAGCCATCCTTGAATAAGTCAAAAGATAAGAATCAAATGAGTAACTTGGCCATCCAAGGCGGTTTGGGCTTGGGGCTGGCTATCCCATCCCATAGAAAACTTTAGCTGCAAAATCAGCCATCCTTGAATAAGTCAAAAGATAAGAATCAAATGAGTAACTTGGCCATCCAAGGCGGTTTGGGCTTGGGGCTGGCTATCCCATCCCATAGAAAACTTTAGCTGCAAAATCAGCCAACCATGAGCAAGTGTAAGATAAGGAACAAATAAGTAACTCCGCCGACCAAGGAGGGTTGGGTTTTGGGGCCAGCTACTCGGTCTCATAGACAAGTTTAGCTGTAAAATCAGCCAACCATAAACAAGTCTACAGATAAAGAACGATAAGGAACAAATGAATAGCTCGGCCAACCAAAGAGTATTGGGCTTGGGGGCCGGCTATCCCATCCCATAGAAAACTAGTTGGGTGTGAAGGACAGTAATGAAGATTGGAGTAATGAAGACAAGTATTTGATGCTTGTGTTTAGAACTCTCTGGATCACTCCGGTGCCTGTGATAGAGCCACATCGTGTTTCCGTGCAACCAGATCACAAGAGACCCAAAAAACACAAGTAGAGTAAGCCAGTAAAAACTGCAATCAGTTTTGTTCCAGAATTGTTACAGGTGTTACTGTCCTTCATTTTTTTTTAAATTTCAGAATTGTTTCGGGTTTTACTGTCCTCCAGTTTTTGTTTTTTTTTGTTTTTTAAATTTCTGAATTGTTACAGGTTTTACTTTCCTCCATTTGTTTTTATTGTTACGTTTTCTATGCACGTTAATGATTTTAGACTGCTATTTCAATATTTGTCTTCCTTGGGCATTTTTTTTCTCGGTGATTTATCTTCGAAATCCCTTTCTCATGGCTTTTCATTATTTCATTATATGATATTATTATAAGTAAACTTTTGTTAGTGAGTTCATGATTGTGAGTATATGTGTGTTATTGAGTGGGTTGTGTGTAAATGACACACATATACTCACACAATCATGAACTCACTAACAAAAGTTTACTCTCTCTCTCTCTCTCACACACACACACAGACACAGTCAGTCAGTCAGTCAGTCAGTCATTCTCATTCTATCATATTCCTCTCTCATGCTCTCTCTCTCTCATATATATCCTCATTCATACATACACTCTCTCCCATACACACAGATTGTGTAAACATCCATGGTATAATTATATGAGCTCACGTCCTGTCCCCTGTGTCAGAGTGAATCTTGAACCTGTAAACAATTGTTTGAGCACTGTCCCCCCATGTCAGAGTGAATCTTGAACCTGTAAACAATTGTACGAGCTCATGCCCTGTCCCCTATGTCAGAGTGAATCTTGAACCTGTAAACAACTGTGTACTTGCCAGCACAGGTGTGTGTCAGCATCACATAGATCAGCTTGCGGGAGGGGGGTTGTTTGAACACCCCCAATCCCATGACTGACTGGTGCATGAGGAGGGGGGGAAATATGGTCAGCATTGAGTGATTTGCCTTTGGGTTACCAGATCTTTCTGAGGTTGGTGGATCCATACAGAGGAGGGGGTGGTGCGCTTTACCAGATCTTTCTGGGGTCATGGTGCTTTACCAGATCTTGCTGAGGTGGGGGTTGAAGGGATGTAATAAATAGTATGAGAAATAAATTCACACAGGTATCGATTGGCTCTCATGGATTCACTTAACAAAAAATTTAAAGCTACTTCGAAGCTCCATTCGAGTGACAGTTGTGGGCGTCAATGAAGGGACAAGTGTACTGCGACATATAGCCAGCTTGAACATATCTCTACTTCAATTCTATGTGTGCCAATCAATTCCACCATTTCTCATGGTATTTCAATGGTCCGAAGGGTTCTCCAGAGCAAATATTAGGATAGGTCAGTTTCAGTAGCTGATGTAGATGTTGGAAACTTCTGGAAACTTCAGTATCCAAGTATTGCATATGTTTTATATTTAGTCTAGAATACTGGGATAGTAAGTGAGAAATATCTGCAATAGTTCTCTACAATATTGGGACAGTTACATTTAAATATCTGCACTACAATATTGGGACAGTTACATTTAAATATCTGCACTACAATATTGGGACAGTTACATTAATATCTGCAGTAGTACTCTACAATATTCGGACAGCTACATTTAAATATCTGCAGTAGTTCTCTACAATATTGGGACAGCTACATTTAAATATCTGCAGTAGTTCTCTACAATATTGGGACAGTTACATTTAAATATCTGCAATAGTTCTCTACAATATTGGGACAGTTACATTTAAATATCTGCAATAGTTCTCTACAATATTGGGACAGTTACATTTAAATATCTGCAAAAGTTCTCTACAATATTGGGACAGTTACATTTAAATATCTGCAAAAGTTCTCTACAATATTGGGACAGTTACATTTAAATATCTGCAGTAGTTCTCTACAATATTGGGACAGCTACATTTAAATATCTGCAGTAGTTCTCTACAATATTGGGACAGTTACATTTAAATATCTGCAGTAGTTCTCTACAATATTGGGACAGCTACATTTAAATATCTTCAGTAGTTCTCAACAATATTGGGACGGTTACATTTAATTATCCGCAATAGTTTAAGGGTTCTACACATATCTGCAACTTTCTCCCATTCTTAATTTAGAAATAATTAGAGAGTATTCGTTATGCGAATTACTGAGCTGTTTCATCATTAGGAAACTAATGTGAAATGGGTTTAATAACCAAGGTTTGTGTTGGATTTCAGTGCCAAGCGTGAATGACATGTGTAACCCAGCACAACGTGAACCACATCATCAGCAGTTTGTTTGCAGATTGGGAGATATGATTGGAGCCGACGGGGTGCTTTTGTGTTGTTAGATTGTTTATTTCAAGGGCTGATAGGATTGTTGTTTGTTTCAAGGGCTGATAGGACAGATTTCCTGACGTTTTCTTTTTTCTCCCCTCCATTGTTAAAGAGAAGATTTAGATCATGGCAGCTTGGTTTATAGTTAATGAAAGAGTGGTTTGCGTGTGTTTCACTGTGTATGTGAGGTGATTGCAGGACTGAAATAATGTTTATGTAAAGTCATGTGGAGGTGATTGAAATAAGAATGTGAAGTTTTCATTTGTCTGAAATAAGAATGTGATGTTTTCATTTGTTTGAAATTGGTTATTTTGTACTGTTTTCAAACAATATGATTTCATCTGATAGATATATTTGGTTCTGTGTGCACAAAATCCCACTTCCCATTGTTATAACTGATAGGTGTCTGTTCCCAAAGACTGTTCTGGGTGTAATGATGTCCAGGTCATCCTGATAAGAGCTCAGATCTGTTGGAATAAAGTTGGTCTGGATGTTCCACTGTTCTGCACCAAAGTATCATTCCATCTGTTTCCCAGGGTTCTTCTCCCCTTCCCCAAGCTCAGAACGCAGACACAGAGGTTTTGTTGATTTTAGTTTTACAAATAACCTATACTCCATAAAACAATTTAAAAAAAAAATAGGACTACACTTCATCCCCCATAATGTCCCATGTGAATATTGAGGCTATAATTAATTTCACCAGCCCATCAGAAGATTCACCTGCAGAAAGATTCAAGTTTCTATTCTAGCTGGGAAATAATGTGGGACTGAATATGTGTTATGTAACAAGGGGTGGCATTGATGGGACATTCCAATTAAAATTTACTTACAGAACATCCGAAGATGAGCATTTAAAGGGAACACCTGTTTAGCTTACAAATGTGCATCCTCTATGTTGTATATGTTCTGATGTCTGATCATCAATGCCAGTTGTGTATGTAGACCTTTTGTTTTCAAGTTCATTGCTGTGTGAAAGGAAAAGGCTGTTGGCTATATTTGTTTGTTGTTAATAAATAAAAAATTATACAAAGGAGCTATTGTGTTATTTGCTATTAATGTAGTCAGTATGATTATTTTGTATTGTACTTTTTTCATGCATCTGTACCCTTTTCTCCACCACAACACATTTTCAGTTGTCAAAACTGACCAAGCTGCTGTTTCATTTGTTCACTAACTGCCGAAGCTAAAAGACATGCATATTCCCCCGGGAAAGTTAACCCGGTCAACAAATGCCCGTAGAAGTCGGATGTGTCGGCCTAACGGCGCAAAAACGCAGCTCTACTGTAAACAAGCACAACACAATCACGTCCGAGAAAAAAAACTCCGGATGAACGCAGAAGAAGAAACATGCATATTCAATCAATCAATCATGTGCTGTGCTGGTCATGACTTGCCATTTCACTTGATCATCAGAGTTGTGGATCAGCTCAGTGTTCCTATCGCGGCCATGTCATGTGGCCAAGCCATCCAGGTATTTACTTCTAGGTCTTCCCCTTTGTCTGTTCCCTTCGATCTTGCCAGTTGTCACCAAGTTCTCCAATTCATTTCTTCTCATAACATGACCAAAAAACTTTGTCTACATCTAATTTCTCTAATCAATTTACGATTTTCATTTGTCTCCTGTAGTACTTGGTCATTGGTTTTTCTGTCTGTCCATGGTATTCTTTGCATTTTCCTCAGAAACCATATTTCTGCACCCATTAGATGTTTTTCAGCTTGACTGCACATTGTCCAAGTTTTACATCCATACAAAAGAACGGGTTCTATGTAGCACCTCAACACTTGTTTTCTCATTACAGTTTAGAAAATCAACGGAACATTAGAGGAGAAGAAAAGATGTAAAGGACCCCCCTCCCCATTTAAAAAAAAAAAAAAACACGGCTTTGGGATATATGTAGCTGGTGGCCTATCTTTATAGACAAATTGGCAGTGGGTGAGCTGTATAGACTATCACGCTGACCAACTGCTTCAACACATCTCCTGGTACGTCATTCAGGCTGGTTTGACTTAGGAACCCAAATAAACTGAAATATACTCTGATGTAGATTTGAACCGATGACCACTAGGCTGGAGTTGGAAACAATCAAAGGGAGAACTGTTGCACCATCAAAGGGAGACTTGTTGCACTATCAGAGGTAAAACTGTTGCACCATCAAAGTGAGAACTGCTGTTGCACCATCAAAGGGAGAACTGCTGTTGCACCATCAAAGGGAGAACTGCTGTTGCACCATCAAAGGGAAAACTGCTGTTGCATCATCAAAGGGAGAACTGCTGTTGCACCATCAAAGGGAGAACTGTTGCACCATCAAAGGGAGAACTGCTGTTGCACCATCAAAGGGAGAACTGCTGATGCACCATCAAAGGGAGAACTGCTGTTCCACCATCAAAGGGAGAACTGCTGTTGCACCATCAAAGGGAGAACTGCTGTTGCATCATCAAAGGGAGAACTGCTGTTGCATCATCAAAGGGAGAACTGTTGCACCATCAAAGGGAGAACTGCTGTTGCACCATCAAAGGCAGAACTGCTGTTACACCATCAAAGGGATAAATGCTCTTACATCATCAAAGGGATAAATGCTGATGCATCATCAAAGGGAGAACTGCTGTTCCATCATCAAAGGGAGAACTGTTGCACCATCAAAGGGAGAACTGCTGTTGCACCATCAAAGGGAGAACTGTTGCACCATCAGAGAGAGAACTGTTGCACCATCAAAGTGAGAACTGCTGTTGCACCATCAAAGTGAGAACTGCTGTTGCACCATCAAAGGGAGAACAGCTGTTGCACCATCAAAGGGAGAACTGCTGTTGCACCATCAAAGGGAGAACTGCTGTTGCATCATCAAAGGGAGAACTGCTGTTGCACCATCAAAGGGAGAACTGCTGTTGCATCATCAAAGGGAGAACTGTTCCACCATGAAAGGGATAAATGCTGTTACATCATCAAAGGGATACATGCTGTTACACCATCAAAGGGAGAACTACTGTTGCATCATCAAAGGGATAAATGCTGATGCATCATCAAAGGGAGAACTGCTGTTCCATCATCAAAGGGAGAACTTTTGCATCATCAAAGGGAGAACTGCTGTTGCACCATCAAAGGGAGAACTGCTGTTGCACCATCAAAGGGAGAACTGCTGTTCCATCATCAAAGGGAGAACTGCTGTTGCACCAACAAAGGGAGAACTGCTGTTGCACCATCAAAGGGAGAACTGCTGCTGCACCATCAAAGGGAGAACTGCTGTTGCACCATCAAAGGGAGAACTGCTGTTGCATCATCAAAGGGAGAACTGCTGTTCCACCATGAAAGGGATAAATGCTGTTCCACCATGAAAGGGATAAATGCTGTTACACCATCAAAGGGAGAACTGCTGTTGCACCATCAAAGGGAAAACTGCTGTTGCATCATCAAAGGGAGAACTGCTGTTCCATCATCAACGGGAGAACTGCTGTTGCACCATCAACGGGAGAACTGCTGTTGCATCATGAAAGGGAGAACTGCTGTTGCACCATCAAAGGGAGAACTGCTGTTCCACCATGAAAGGGAGAACTGCTGTTGCACCATCAAAGGGAGAACTGCTGTTGCACCATCAAAGGGAGAACTGCTGTTGCACCATCAAAGGGAGAACTGCTGTTCCACCATCAAAGGGAGAACTGCTGTTCCACCATGAAAGGTATACATGCTGTTACACCATCAAAGGGATAAATGCTGTTCCATCATCAAAGGGATAAATGTTGATCCATCATCAAAGGGAGAACTGCTGTTACATTATGAAACCTGTTGACAGGACAAAAGACTGGGCAAGCAGCCTATTCTTCTGTTGTTACTTACAGTTCAAAAGTTATTTCAGTTTAACACAGCTGTTGCCATAACTCTTTCACTTCAACACAGCTGTTACCATAACTCTTACAGTTGAACACAGCTGTTACCTAAACTCTTACAGTTTAACACAGTGCTACCTAAACTCTTACAGTTCAGCACAACTGTTACCAAAACTCTTCTTACAGTTCAACTCAGTTGTTACCTAAACTCTGACAGTTTAACACTGCTACCTAAACTCTTACAGTTTAACACAGTTCTACATAAACTCTTAGTTTAACACAGTGCTACCTAAACTCTTACAGTTCAATACAGCCATTTCCTCGCCGGTGCTACGGAATTTGTGCACTGAGCTGAGTTTCTCCAGACTCAGGTTTGAGTTAGGAGGTGAACGGAGCACTTATGAGTTACACCCGTGTGCCGTGATGTTGATCCATTGACTACAACTAAACTAAACAGCTGTTACCAAAACTCCAGTTCAACATATTTGTTACCTAAACTCTTACAGTTCAACACAGTGCTACTTTAATTTGTTCAGTTTATCACAATTGTGAACTCACACATTAAGGTAAACAAATTAAAGTATAATTTGGGAAACACACATCTTTACTCCGGCAGCATGCGGATGTGAGTCATGCAACATTTCATATCACTAAAGAAGAACACTGGGGATTTTGAACTGACATGTCAACAACTTACACGTCAACAACTTACACGTCAACAACAACAACTTACAAGCCAACTACTTACACAACAACAACTTACATGTCAACAACTTACAAGCCAACAACTTACACGCAAACAACTTACACAACAACAGCTTACATGTCAACAACTTACACATCAACAACAACAACTTACATGTCAACAACTTACACATCAACAACTTACATGTCAACAGCAACTTACATGCCAACAGCAACTTACACATCAACAGCAACTTACACATCAACAGCAACTTACACATCAACAGCAACTTACATGTCAATAGCAACTTACATAACAGATTATGGTAAAGATTATGGCGAAATAAGGCTGTCCACGAAAGTTTGTTCAAATAGTGCGGCTATTTCATGATGGCTATGCAGGCAAGAGTACAGGAAAATGGTGAACTGTCTGAACCCTTTCCTGTCACTAATGGAGTGAAGCAAGGCTGTGTCCTGGCACCAACACTGTTCAGCCTCATGTTTTCAGCTATGCTGACGAATGCCTTCGAAAACAACTTACACACTAACAACTTACATGTCAACAATTTACATGAGATCTGAATTTTAAAAACAAAAGAACTTGCTCATAAATAACGTCTCTGAAAATGAAAACACTTTAGCCATTTTAAACACCAGTGGTGTAGAGAGAACGGTAATGGAAGGCATGATTCGCAGAAGAAAAAAGTAGTTGATCAGTGCAAAGGTGGACACCGGATTCTAAACGTATATAAGGTATGAAAATACATGAGGCAAGGGACAGTCTTTCTGGTGGGCCAGGATGGAAGACATTTTGTGGACGGCACCTGCCACAAGATGATGTATTGCCATTGTTTTGCATACAACTGTTTTGGAATGAGTCACCAAAGTAAAATAATTATGAACAGTCCAGTCTTGCTGTGCGCTGCAATTGTTTATTACTAATATGAGTACAAACGAATCACATTTGGAGAGAAACAAACCATCGCATAGCTTCATTAACTGTACCTGAAACTGTTTTCGAAGAAAATTAATCTTTGTGTGTAATTTTATATTTCATAGAAAGAGGGCGGGGTGGGGGAGGGAGGGGAAATCTCAATATTAACTGAGCGTTCCCTAGAAGTAAACAAAGACCTACATCTTTGCTTCATTGACTACACAAAGGCTTTCGATAAAGTAAGACATGTCAACATGATGGAGATGCTTGTAGATGTACAAATTGATGGGACAGACTTGTAAAGAAAAACCTTATATTGGAAACAACAAGCTGCCATATAGATTGAAATAAAGTAGGTCAATATCTACCTATTAAGAGAAGTGTGTGACAGGGATGTGTAATGTCTCCAGATCTGTTTTTCCTTATACCATGAAAATACTTTTAGAAATGTAGAAAATAGAGGAATCAACATTGGGGGACATAACAATAACATTAGATATGCAAATAATACAGTATTGGCAGCAGACAATGAACAGGATCTGCAACATTTAGTAGATGTTATACAGTGAACAACTAGGGTTAAAATTAAATTGTAAGAAGACACAGATTATGGTCATCACTAGGAAGAAAGAAATACCACAATGTGATATATATGGGTAAATGAGAATATTCTTAAACAAGCGAACTGCTGCAACTATCTTGGAACAGTTATAACATCTGATGACAAATGCCTAAGAGAGAACATGAATCGTTACGGGGAAGGTAGACTTTTAAAAGATGAAAAACATATTGACCAATAAAAAGATGTCAACTGCAATGCGAAAAAGTGTTGAAGTGCTACATAGAATCTGTGTGTACTTTTGTGTGGATATTGAGACCTGGACAATAAACAGACAAGCTGAGAAATATCTAGTGGCAGTGGAAATGTGGTTTCTGAGGAAAAGGCAAAGAACACCACGGACAGACAGACAAATCAATGAGCAAGTCCTACAAGAAACAGATGAAAACCGTAAACTGATTAGAGAAATTAGACGTAGGCAATCACAATTATTTGGACACATGAGAAGAAAAACTAGACAGCTTGGTGACAACTGGCAAGATTGAGGGAAAAAGAACATGGGGAATTCAGAGAGGTAAATATCCGGATGGTTTGGCCATGTGGCATGGTCTGATCCATGACTCTGGTGATCGTGTAAGATAGCAAAACATAACCGCTCACGCTTATTGGCATGGCAAATGATGATGATATGATCTTTCTGTGGTGTTTTTTGCTCAATTTGATTTTTATATTTTAAATGAAATATTTATGTTTAGTTTGATAATAATGTTGGGTTGCAATCACGAACATATTCTGAAAGAATCTACATTAAGAAAAGACACTGTCTCTTGCCACTCACTGCTTGAAGCAAAATATTAGCATATGTACTGTAATTCGTTTTAACGTGTCTCAAAATTAATTATTGAAAATAGCAGCAGCATTATAAATAAATTTACTACCATTTTCACGCTAAAGTCTTAACAGTTTACACAACTGGCAGACATGGACACACAACAGTATTCTTCAAATAAGAACTATTTTCAACATGATGTGCTTTCACAAAGAATTTAAAAACATTATTTTGCCTCCTTTCATTTATTAACATCAGTTGTATAAATTGTTACATCTTCACACATCCAAACTTCACTGGGAAAGTCTCATACATGTCTTGTTGCCAGCTAGTTGGTCAGAATCTGGGCTGTGTTCTAACGAAAGAGAAATTGAATGTCTCAGGAAGTCCTACATGAGACACTGGTGCAAACTGTCCTGTCCAGGAGAACGGGGGAAGCCCTGTGCCAAGGGTGGGACCATTTACAATATCAGCTCGAAATCGTCTGGCCATGTTCAAGTCCGTTGTCTGAAAAATATTGTCAGTTGAAAAAACATGTCACTTGTTAAAGTTAGTTGCATATCCTGTACAGGGTGTTGCAGTCAACCCCAGCACTTTTTGGCTGGTCGTGATGTCTTGGCAAGTTTACGTTCAGTAGTTTGCCATTGATTTCTGAACGACCGGCACCCATACTATTTCATAAAAAACCCAACGCAAGGCGGTCTACTGCCAAATCGCCCACAACTGTGTTCCGAACACGGGTATGTGGAATTATGAACTGTGACCATAACCCCATCGCCACAGAGCAAGTTTAAAGAGAACTGATTTCATTGCATTGCTTTCTTAAACATCCGGTGTGTTGATGCCGAGGTAACGAGTGCAACCCCTACACCGGACAGTTGGACTAAAATGTTGACGTCTCGTCCTTGACTTTGGGATGTAAATTACAAGCAACTAAGAATTCAGAGTAGGTTCGCCTGATGGTGAGGGATACTGGTTATAGAGAAAGCTGATCCACACACAAATATCAGTCTAGTGCCACTAGAAGCAGTAGCACGTGTACGGGCTTCATTTGAGTTCAAGGTCAGCAAACCACACAATTTTAAACAAAATTGCACAGGGTCTTATTCCATAAGGCTCAGTCTCTTTCAGCTGAGTAGCGGCCAAAATTCTGTAGCTGCACCCCCTGGGGTCTCCACAACACAAAATGTACACCCATGAACCTGATGACAGGAGGAAACCAATCTTCAGAGCCTGAATCAGGCAGCTTCACTGTGCCATGTAGACCCCATTATTCTGTAGAAGTGACAGTAGGAAACCAATCTTCAGAGCTTGAATCAGGCAGCTTCACTGTGCCATGTAGACCCCATTATGTTGAAGTGACAGTAGGAAACCAATCTTCAGAGCCTGAATCAGGCAGCTTCACTGTGCCATGTATACCCCATTATGTTGAAGTGACAGTAGGAAACCAATCTTCAGAGCCTGAATCAGGCAGCTTCACTGTGCCATGTAGATCCCATTATGTTGAAGTGACAGTAGGAAACCAATCTTCAGAGCCTGAATCAGGCAGCTTCACTGTGCCATGTAGACCCCATTATGTTGAAGTGACAGTAGGAAACCAATCTTCAGAGCCTGAATCAGGCAGCTTCACTGTGCCATGTAGACCCCATTATGTTGAAGTGACAGTAAGAAACCAATCTTCAGAGCCTGAATCAGGCAGCTTCACTGTGCCATGTAGACCCCATTATGTTGAAGTGACAGTAGGAAACCAATCTTCAGAGCCTGAATCAGGGAGCTTCACTGTGCCATGTAGACCCCATTATGTTGAAGTGACAGTAGGAAACCAATCTTCAGAGCCTGAATCAGGCAGCTTTACTGTGCCATGTAGACAACATTATGTTGAAGTGACAGTAGGAAACCAATCTTCAGAACCTGAATCAGGCAGCTTCACTGTGCCATGTTAGACCCCATTATGCTGTAGAAGTGACAGTAGGAAACCAATCTTCAGAGCCTGAATCAGGCAGCTTCACTGTGCCATGTAGACCCCATTATGTTGAAGTGACAGTAGGAAACCAATCTTCAGAGCCTGAATCAGGCAGCTTCACTGTGCCATGTTAGACCCCATTATGCTGTAGAAGTGACAGTAGGAAACCAATCTTCAGAGCTTGAATCAGGCAGCTTCACTGTGCCATGTAGACCCCATTATGTTGAAGTGACAGTAGGATACCAATCTTCAGAGCCTGAATCAGGCAGCTTCACTGTGCCATGTTAGACCCCATTATGCTGTAGAAGTGACAGTAGGAAACCAATCTTCAGAGCCTGAATACTCAGTACTCAGTACTCAATAGTACTCAGTGCACTTAAAACTATGGCTGCAATGGACACAGAGCAGAGAATGCTTTTCACACTATATCAGCACTTGATCCTCTCAGTAATTGATTATGGATTAGGACTACTCACTGTCTTAAAGAGTCAGCTGGTGAAATTAGAGCGCATACAGAACGAAGCGATGCGAGTCATCCTGGGATGCACCAGAGACACCCCAGTTGTGTGTATGCGTTACATCCTTGGTTTGCCAACTGTTGCTGGCAGGCTCAAGATGATGCAGGCGAAGGCATACCTCAGAGTAGCTGCAGACACAGATCACCCACTGCATGAGGCACTGGACGCAGTTAAGGGTCAGTGACTGATAAGAGGGAAATCATGGATGGCTCAGGCGGAGGATATGATGAGACAGGTGTGCCCTTTGGAGAACATTAGGTGAGGAGAGGAGTGGGTCAGAGTGCCAGAGGAGCAGTCAGACTTGTGCAGAGTTATAATCACATTAAGCCGGGAGTGCAGGGAGTGGCCAGCAGGGGCCACGGAAGTGGAAATCCAGCAACTAATTCAGGACAATGCTCACTCGGGTGATGTGATTATCTACACAGATGCTTCGGTGTCAAGAGGTGAGAGAAGTGGCTGGGGGTTCATAGCCAAAGCTAATGGTCGACGTTTGGTGCAGGAGAGCCTGGCATATGATACCACAACATCCAGCTTAAGAATGGAGGTGGAGGCAGTCACTGCGGCTCTCCGCTAGATGGAGAATATGAAACACACACACATCGTGATCGTAACTGACTCAGAAAGCATGCTAACGAGGGTGAGGACGGGCAGGCTTTGTGCGGAGTGGCTTGGTTAGCTTCGGAGGTCACGGGTGACAAGCATCGCCTGGATCTTTTATCCAGGGCATGCCGGTGTGCTGGGAAATGAACAGGCGGACAGATTGGCTGGCTCTGCAGAACGTGGTGGAGTATTGATACATGACAAGGCAGACGTGGTTGCGGCCTTGTGGGAGCACGTGTACACCTCGGAGGAGCAAATGGATTACCATGGTCTGGCAAGAATCAGACAGCGAGGAGTGATGAGGGGATCTGGCCGACGCTCAACGCTCAGAGGAAAGGCGAGACGGACATATAATCAGATTGCTACGGGTACTATTGGTGTTGGAACTCTTCGCTGGCTGCTGAGGATGGGGACGGAGCGCTTATGGGAATGCCCCGAAGGCTGTCATGTCGATTCCTAAATCAATCAATCAATCAACAGAGCCTGAATCAGGCAGCCATGTAGACCCCATTATGATGTAGAAGTGTAAGCTAACAATACCATCAAATAACTGCATATAGATTTTAGGATGTGTTGTAACTGTAGTTGTGCTTTGTCAGAACTGTGATATAGTGATTAGTTGTGATTTATGTGTGATAGCGATTAGCTGTGATTTACATGTGATATAGTGATTAGATGTGATTTACATGTGATATGGTGATTAGTTTGATTTATGTGTGATATTGTGATAAGCTGTGATTTATGTGTGATATAGTGATTAGTTATGATTTACATGTGATACAGTGATTAGCTGTGATTTATGTGTGATATAGTGATTAGTTGTGATTTACATGTGATATAGTGATTAGTTGTGATTTATGTGTGATATGGTGATTAGCTGTGATATAGTGATTGGCTGTGATTTACGTGTGATATGGTGGTTAGCTGTGATTTACATGTGATATAGTGATTAGTTGTGATTTATGTTAGAACTGAGATATTGTGTGTTTTATTTGGGAACTGTGATAATGATTAGTTTGATTTATGTTGGAACAATGATATAGTGATTAGTATGATTTATGTTGGAACTGAGATATTGTGCGATTTATATAGGAACTGTGATAATGATTAGTTTGATTTATGTTGGAACTGTGTGATATAGTGAAATAGAGTGATTTATGTTGGAATAATGATATAGTGATTAGGTTTGTTTATGTTGGAACATTGATATAGTGATTAGTTTGATTTATGTTGGAACAGTGATACAGTGATTAGATTGAATTATGTTGGAACAGTGATTAGTGTGATTTGTTAGAACTGATATAGTTTGATTTGTAAAACTGATATAGTGAAATACCTGGATGGCTTGGCCACATGGCATGCTCGAGACGAACACGGAGCTGATCCATGACTCTGGTGATCAAGTGAGATGGCAGAACATGACCGCCCATGCTTATCGGCATGGCACATGATGGATGTAGTGATTTACATCAGAACTGTGATATAGTGATTAGTGTGATTCATGTTTTACCTAGCCTTCTTACATAGACTAATAAACACAAGAGGTCCTATATGCAAGTTGTATGCAATAAAAAATCCAATGGCAGTTTGAAACTGCAAAGAGTAGGCCATAAGGCCACAGTCCAGGTAAAATTATTAGAAAAAAGAAGCTCTAGCCATGGGGTAGACAGAAACCATTTATCCTGGACGAAATCTGACTAAAGGAAGCAATCACTGGACAAATGCATGCCCAAGAAGAACAAAGAAGACAAATAATTTGATCACAGTGACAATGTTATATATAATTTTACCACTGACCGGTTATGCTAATTAAGGAGAAAGTGTCAAAATGTTATCTCACCACGATAGGTTTGCTAATTCAGGAGAAAGTGTGAAAAAATGTTATAATCTCACCAATGACAGATTATCCTAATTCAGGATTAAGTGTGAAAATGTAATAATCTCACAACTGACAGGTTATGCTAATTCAGGAGAAAGTGTGAAAATGTTATATCACCACTGACAGGTTATGCAAATTCAGGAGAAAGTGTGAAAATGTTATAATCTCACCACTTACAGGTTATGCTAATTCAGGAGAAAGTGTGAAAATATTATAATCTCACAACTGACAGGTTATGCTAATTCAGGAGAAAGTGTGAAAATGTTAATCACCAATGACAGGTTATGCAAATTCAGGAGAAAGTTTGAAAATGTTATAATCTGACAACTGACAGGTTATGCTAATTCAGGAGAAAGTGTGAAAATGTTATATCACCACTGACAGGTTATGCTAATTCAGGAGCAAGTGTGAAAATGTTATAATCTCACCACTAAAATGTTATGCTAATTCAGTATAAAGTTAATTCCTCAGCAAGTAGTTAAACAAGCAAATTAATCGATGAAGTTGTTACCTTTGTATCATAACATCCATTAGGTGAAGTGGAATTAGCAACCAAGTCTCCTCTGGAACATATTGCACCCCAGGGACTTCCTCCACTGTATGGATCATTCTTGTAGTCTATGAATAAACAGAAAGTCATCCTGTAATAATTACGTTACTGTGGCTGCTGATGAGCAACATCATAGCAATTGATAAGTCATAAATGGAATAATTATGAAGCACACAACAAATGCAGCAACTATGAAGCAAATTAATCTTGTTATAATAGCAGACGGAAATAATGGCCTCTTTAAGCAATACCAGATGCACTGCTGCACATTTTCAACGCTTAGAGCAAAACTTTTGGTTCAATGCACAAGTAGACATATAATTAAATTTACTGCGGGAGTATCCGTGGCGAAGTGGTCAAGCCGTTTGACTTGGGTCCGAAGTTTGCGGGTTCGATTCCGGGTCGCGTTCTTCGGTTCACGAGTGAAATTTTTTTAATACTCCTGTGGGTCGTCGCTAGAGCTAAGGAGTTCATGCTTTGTGTGAAGCTTTCCGCGCTGAGGAAATGTTCCGAGCCATATGGGATAAAATCCAGTGCAATGAAGTCGACCCTGTCGACTTTAAAAAAAAAAAATTTACTGCACAGTAAATAGATAGTAAATTGTAGACTGGCTCACAACTTTGCTAGCTCATAAAGAAGAATTGTTGATTAAAACTTTGATATTAGCTCATGAAGTATAACCGTTGCTCACAACTTGGCTAACTAGTATGTGAAGGCTTCAGTTTCTCAAGACAGAATCAACCATGGGACTGGAAAAACAAGCAACATAAAAAATATACCACACCAAACAAATAAAACCAAAGAACATATATATGAAAAATAAGAACAAAATAGACAACCAACAAAAACATACCATTGTATCGCATGATAGCTTTGAAAGGTATCCATATCTTTAACAGAAGACTGGTCCCTGCGGAAGATTTTTGCCCTTGGCGCTAGTTCATATGTATACTGCTTCCCATGCTTGGCCACAAACGCTGGATAACCGCTCTTGTTGTAGATTTCCTCGAAAAAAGGAACATTGTAGGATGGGAAGTAGCCTGAAAAACCAAATTTATTAACTGTACATGATTTACTACCATAAGTTAAAATTGTTTCTATTAACATGCAAGAATGATTTTTCTAACTTCCAATGCTAGTGACATTTTGCATTAAGATGTTCATTTTATAAAATGAAGTTTTTGCTTGCCCCTAATCTGTTCATTATTGACGTGATACATTTAACTAATGTTACACTGGGTGTATTTTTAATGACTGCAGGGTTTGAAAATATTGCCGATCCAAGTTTTGTATTTACCTATTATGCTGCATGAACTTTACAGAGGGTGAATACAAAACTTGGATCGGCAATATTTTGAAACGCTGCAGTGTCATTACAATTACTCCCTATAGAAATATGTGCCAAGTACCATGTCCAATGCTCCAACTTCGCTAGCGAGTCCAACATGACATCAACTTGCATGAATATTGTAAGGATTACACTTTCATACAGTAGTAAGTAAGCATGAATATTGTAAGGATTACACTTTCATACAGTAGTAAGTAACAAGACATCACATTACACCACACCAAACAGCAAAATTGTAACATCACACCAGTAGCAATACATCAGTCACACTACATCAGTGACACATTATTAAAAACATTACAGTTGCATCAGTAGCAAAACAGTCACACTACATCAGTAACAAAACATAACAGTCACACTACATCAGTAGTAAAACAGTCACACTACATCAGTAACAAAACATAACAGTCACACTACATCAGTAGCAAAACAGTCACACTACATCAGTAACAAAACATAACAGTCACACTACATCAGTAGTAAAATAGACACTACATCAGTAACAAATTAACAGTCACACTACCTCAGTAGTAAAACAGTCACACTACCTCAGTAGTAAAACTGTCACACTACATCAGTCATAAAACAGTCACTACCTCAGTAATAAAACAGTCACTACCTCAGTAGTTAAACAGTCACACTACCTCAATAGTAAAACTTTCACACTACCTCAATAGTAAAACTGTCACACTACCTCAGTAATAAAACAGTCACACCCCCGGGAAGGTTAACCCGGTCAACAAATGCCCGCAGAAGTCGGATGTGTCGGCCTAACGGCGCAAGAACGCAGCTCTGCTGTAAACAGGCACAACGCAATCACATCCGAAAAAAAACTCCGGATGAACGAAGAAGAAGAAGAAGAAACAGTCACACTGCCTCAGTCATAAAACAGTCACTACCTCAGTAATAAAACAGTCACTACCTCAGTAGTTAAACAGTCACACTACATTAGTAGTAAAACAGTCACACAACCTCAGTAGTAAAATAGATACTACCTCAGAAGTAAAACAGTCACACTACATCAGTAGTAAAACAGACACTAACTCAGTCACACTACCTCAGTAGTAAAACAGTCACACCACCTCAATAGTAAAACAGTCACACCACCTCAACAGTAAAACAGTCACACCACTTCAGTAGTAAAACAGTCACATTACATCAATAGTAAAACAGTCACACTACCTCAGTAGTAAAACAGACTACTTCAGTAGTAAAACAGGCACACTACCCGAGTATGTAAATCACAGCTAATACCATATCACACGTAAATCACAGCTAATCACTATATCACACATAAATCACAGCTTATCACTATATCACACATAAATCACAACTAATCACTGTATCACATGTAAATCACAACTAATCACTACATTACACATAAATCACAACTAATCACTATATCACATGTAAATCACACTATATCACACATAAATCACAGCATATAACTATATCACACATAAATCACAACTAATCACTATATCACATGTAAATCACAACTAATCACTAAATCACACATACATCACAACTAATCACTATATCACATGTAAATCACAACTAATCACTATATCACACATAAATCACAGCTTGTCACTATATCACACATAAAACAGACACTACCTCAGTAGCACATCATCACAGTTACACAACATCAGTAGCAACACATCAGTTACACAGTAGCAAAATATCACAATTACACATTAGCAAAACATTACAATTCTACTACTCAGTATCAAAATATCACAATTACACCACATCATCGCAAAACATCACAATCACACTACATCAGTGCAAAATATCACAATGACACTATCTGTAGTACAACAGACCTGCTCTCAGTATTGGGGTCAGATCTTCAGCCACGACCAGACCAGGGATCTGCTCGGCAACCCACAATGTGTTGTCCGGGAGTGGACTCTGCGGCTGAATGAGTTTCAGGTCAATTATCATATACTGGTTGTTGTAAGTACCTAGAGAAGACATTAGGAAAAATGGTTTTATGTTGGCTGGTTGGTGGGTGGTGGATAATGGGTTGTTTGGTGATGAACTAGGTGAATGGTTGGTGGGTTGGCTGCTTGTTTGATTTGTGTGTTGGTTATTTGGTTGGCTGGTGGGTTGAACACATTAGAAAAATGGTTTTATGTTGGCTGGTTGGTGGGTGGTGGATAATGGGTTGTTTGGTGATAAACTAGGTGAATGGTTGGTGGGTTGGCTGCTTGTTTTATTTGTGTGTTGGTTATTTGGTTGGCTGGTGGGTTGAACACATTAGAAAAATGGTTTTATGTTGACTGGTTGGTGGTGGATAATGGGTTGTTTGGTGATAAACTGGGTGAATAGTTGGTGGGTTGGCTGGTTGTTTGATTTGTGGGTTTGTTGTTTGGTGAGTTGGAAGGTCTCTGGAAGTCAATTCCATCTCTTGAGTCTGAGGCAGGTAAACTCTATGGACCACTGAGTGAACTAATAATTTTATACAAGAGACTATACTGCAGTTATAGACAAATTTTAAGCGAGTGA
The DNA here is from genome assembly GCA_014155875.1 of Cepaea nemoralis. Classification (NCBI taxonomy): domain Eukaryota; kingdom Metazoa; phylum Mollusca; class Gastropoda; order Stylommatophora; family Helicidae; genus Cepaea; species Cepaea nemoralis. Next base: position 24,019 of record JACEFZ010004423.1, on the reverse strand, counting down.
AAGAAGAAGAATTGACTTGTGCACCTGAACACTTCGTATGATTGAAGGAGAACAAGCAACCTGACAATCCCCACACGATGGCAGTTCACAAGACTGTTCATCCAAGTATATGTTCTATGTGTACATATATTCAAACCATTATCTAGAGCTGATCTCATTTTGTAATGTAAAAAAAATGCCATGTCAAATTTTGAGTTGCTGTTGCTTCACCATCGTCTGATAAAGCGTGAGGTATTGAAGACAAGCAAAGGCAGTATAACCAATGGCCATCAGAGGGGTGGACATGTGAGCTGAGCTAGGGATAGTATGACCCAAATAACAAGACTACGTGGTCCGGGCAAGGATCACAAAAGGAGAGACATGCAAGTTGGACATCTGTGGTCATATTAATCAGAATTGTTACAGCCTGATGATGTTCAGTATTGCTGAAATCCTCAACCGCTGTCATGTTTCCTCACTGTAACAACCGCCATCATCAAGTCATCCCTAGACATCCAGATACCATGAGAGAGATTTGTAACACTGACTATATCTTGATGCTGTTCATTGATACCTTTGATGTCCCAGCTCTTTTACTACAAACTTCCTCTGTCCATTATGGTTTTCAACCAAGGATATCGTTTGATGTGACCCAGTGCCTTTTTTTCATTTTATTTAATCAGGCGGTGCCCTTTTTGCATTGAGTTCTAAATTTCCTTATTTGTCTTTTTTCCGTCAAAGGAAATCGTCCCAGTCTTCCAAGACTTGTACAAGGCCTCAATGTCATGTTGCATCTTTTCAGTCAAGCTCCATGTTCCCACTCTATATCACTCTACATGTTGTGTATGCACTGGATTTTCTGCCCAGGGCATGCGGGTGTGCAAGGAAATGAACAGGCTGATAGACTGGCTGCTGCAGCACCTTTGGATGGCAAGCTACATTATAACAAGACTGAGGTGGTGAAGGCTCTCTGGGATTGTGTGCAGGCATGAGCAAAACAAACAGGACCCACATCAGGAGAGGCTGCTTCAACAGGGGGTGAGCAAGGGCCTGGATGAAAACACACAGGGGAAAGCAGGCGGAGGTTCACTCAGACTGCCACTGGTACCATCAGCATGGGAACTCTTGATTAGCTACTAAAGAAGGGGAAGGAGCAGGTGTGGGAATGTCTTGAGTACAATAATGATTCTTGATTTCATATTCTTATACATATGTGTCACATGAATCTCTGACGAGGGGGTTAAGAATGCAGTTTGTAATCCCGCATACCACATTCCAAACACAGCTGCGGGCGATTAGGCAACAAACATCCTTACGTTGGTTTTTTATGAAATGGTATGGGTGCAGATCATAAGAAAGCAATGGCAAACTACTGAACGTAAACTTGCTCAGGAATCACGAACAGCCAAAAATGCTGGGGTTGACTGCTATGCCCTGTAAAGGATATGCAACTTTTTAACACATGCATCTGGCTTAGTGTGTCTGTCTCTATCCACCTGGCTGTGTCTGTTCTCATGCCTGTAACTGTCTATTTCTGGCTGGCTTGTGTTTTCTTGGTGGCTATGTGTACATATCACTGTTTTGTGCGCCTGTGCATCTCTACTGAAAAGTGAAACAGAACAATTCTATACATTTTTATGAAAGGAAACTACATTTAAAAGTGAAACTGCATTCAAATTTTCTTTACTCAAAGCAAAAGTAATAAAACTATTCACCCGAGTTATACTTGGAGAGAATCCCTGTCCACTCTCTGCCACTGTGAGCCAGCATATTGGCAATCCTCACTCTCTGCCATGCCAGCAAGGACTGTGGCTTCACGTGTTTGTAGAGACTTGAATTAAAAATACTGTTTGTGGTTTCTAACATCACCAAGGCCACTTCCCAGCATGTAAAAATCATCTAAAGATTCCAGGTAACCTGAAAATGCACAAAAGAAGTAATAACCTCACTAACTAATCAACAGCTGTGACAGGAGAAGCAGCTGTAAATGAAAGACTGAAAAGAAAAGCAATAAAGACAGAATGAGCAGAGATGTAATAAGATTTAATAAAGACTAACTAGGCTGTGAAAAGAAAAGCAATAAAAAAATAAACTATTTGAAAGAACAAAAAGCAATAAGGAAAGACTGAGAAAATATATAATAAAGAAAGATTAATAAAAGAAGTAATTACAGGCTGTGTCATAAGAGAAGAGATAAAGAAAGATTGTGAGCAAAGAGAAACAATAAAGAAATACTGTGTGAGAAAATAAGCATTAAAGAAAAGGTGTGAGAGAAGAGAAGCAATAAATAAAAATACTGTCAGTTGAGAAAACTAAACAAATAGAATAAAAGCAATAAAGAATGAATGTATGAGAAGAGAAGCAATAAAGAAACATTGTGTGAGAATAGAAGCCATAAAGAAACTGTGTGAGAATAGAAGCCATAAAGAAACACCAAATATAGAAGCCATAAAGAAACTGTTTGAGAATAGAAGCAATAAAGAAACTGTGTGAGAAAAGAAGCCATAAAGAAACTGTGTGAAAATATAAGCCATAAGGAAACTGTTTGAGAATAGAAGCCATAAAGAAACTGTGTGAGAATACAAGCCATAAAGAAACTGTGTGAGAATAGAAGCTATAAAAAACACTGTGTGAGAACAGAAGCCATAAAGAAATTGTGTGAGAATAGAAGCTATGAAGGTGTGAGAATAGAAGCCATAAAGAAATTGTGTGAGAATAGAAGCTATGAAGGTGTGAGAATAGAAGCCATAAAGAAACTGTGTGAGAATAGAAGCAATAAAGAAACTGCTAAAATAGAAGCTATAAAGAAAAACTGAGAAGAGAAGCAACAATGAAAGCTGTGTGAGGAAAACAATAAAGAAAGATTATTTATGAGAGAAGAAGCAATAATGAAAGATAATAGAGAAGCAATAAAGAGAGACTGTGTGAAATGAGAAGCATTAAATAAAGACTGGTAGATGTGAAACTACGAGAGTGTGGGATTAAGTGACTGAGCGAGAGAGTCAGTATATCAATGTGTGAGTGGGTATCTGTATGAGAGAGTACATGTCTTCGTGTGACAGTGTATGAGAGAGTATGTCTGTTTTGATTTATATTTCCTCTTTACTTGTTAAATTTTCAGCTCGACACCATGGAGAATGTGTTATGTACCAAGTTTATGTATAAGAAAATTCAATACAAATTTCCACATTCTGAATACTCATCATCATCATGTACCATTCCAATAAGCGTATGTAGTCATGTTTCGCCATCTTACACGATCACCATAGTTGTGGATCAGCTCTGTATTCTTGCTTCGACCATGCCATGTGGCCGAGCCATCTGGATATTTATTTCTGTCATCCCCTTATTCTTTACCCCTAAATCTTGTCAGTTGTTGCCAAGTTCTCTAGTTTGTTTCTTCTCAAAAACAATTTAAGATACAAAACAAAGTAGATTTGTGATAAAACAAACACCTGGATAACTGGAGAATGATATCCTTTTTGCAGCGGTGGCAGGATCTGACACATTTAGGTTGTAATGTTTGAAGATTCTGTTCATGGCCGCATAGGCAAACCAGCTGGAGTGGGACATGAAGATATTTTCATATCCAGGCAACAGCTGAAGAAACAACATGAAATACCAGTTAGCTCAATAGAAAAAAAAAAAAAATTTCAGTTCATGTTATTCTATCTTCTCTAGTAAATATTTTGGGCACATTTGCAAAATCTGGTTACCTAACACTGTAAAACGACACCAATTAAAGTGAAGCATGTTGAGTTTGGCATGATCATCTTTGTACATCTTCAGATGTCAACACGAATATATTTAAAGAAAGCAGCAATCAACTTGAGGTTGCTGATATCTCCATTGTATTCAAATGGAATGGATGTAGGCCATAGTAATTTTCTCTGTTCTCAAAGTACTGGACACTCTTACAGCAAATGTTTAGCAATCATTTTACCAATTCCACAGTAACTTTCATTAATATTGCCTATCTTTATTTTATTGAACAAGTGACATTTCAGCATGTTATATCATGTGCAGGTCTGAAGATTGTTACTTGTTCACTACACTCAAATGAGTAATATGCATCATCTTGTTGGTGATAGTCATACATAATTTCTTATAAACCTCTTGGCTGCATTGTAGGCTATGTCTATTACAGGCTAAGGTAATATTTCCCTTCCTTTGCCTGTCTGTCAGCCTCTTCATTTCCAGGTATGCTGCAATGTGAAGGGATTCATTGTATTGCTAATTCTTTTAGATTTCACACAAACCAAGAAGTTCTGCACAGCTTTTTGATTTTCAGTATTAAGACTAAATTTGCTAGGCATTGTCTGCCCTTAGATTACTTATTTGAGAACCATGCTCAAGGAGAAGATGGAAGGCAATGGAGCAGCGGAAGACCTAAAAAAACGCACGGAGAAGAGACAAGTGGAAACAAATGAATGATAAGGGGAGGATATTGACAGAGCTGTATTTTCTGAGGAAAATGCAAAAAATACCATGGCTCAGACAGAAAAATCAATGACCAAGTCCTACAAGAAACAAATGAAAACCGTAAACTGATTGGAGAAATTAGACATAGACACTCACAATTTTTTGGTCACGTTATGAGAGAAAATAAATTGGAGAACTTGGTGACAACTGGCAAGATCGAGGGGAAGAGAACAAGGGAAGGGCAGAGAAGTAAATACCTGGATGGCTTGGCCACGTTGTATGGTCGAGACAAGAACACTAAGCTGATCCACGAACTCTGGTGATCTAGTGAGATAGCAAAACATAACCACCCACGCTTACCAGCATGGTACATGATGATGATGATGATGATGGAATAGCTAATAACTGGAGAGCCTAGACCAGTGATACTCAACCATTTTTGGCCCATGCCCCTCTTTACCTTATGTTCAGAACATCATATTCCCCCCACCCCCCTTTCGAATTTCTTCCCTATAAATCCCCTCCACCCTTACACAGTATACATATAAAAATGGATGCTACATTTTATAACATATACTAGAACAAGTCTAGACATCTACATAAAACATGATGTGCGGGTCTATTTACATTATAAAACAAATTTCATTAGGGCGCGAAGTACAGAACCGTAAAATTTAGAGGGAAAACAATATCAAGTAACTGGTTCTTGTATTAATGCAATCTTAAAATAATCTTAATTCCCCCCTGGAACCCCTAAAATTCCCCCCAGGAGGGGGGGGGGGGATTTTGGTGTATGAAGGTGACTGGACTCCCTTTGGTTTTAAAATTGCTATGAAAAGGATGGTGCCTCAAATGACCTGGCTTATGGGAGCAGGATGGCTGTCTGGACCTCCCAGGAATGATGTCTGGACCTGTCAGGAATGATGTGAGGATCTCTCAGGAAGGATATCTTGACTTATTAGTTATGTTGTCTAGACCGGTCAGTGATGTTGTCTAGAACGGTCAGTGATGATGTCTGCGGCTAGGAATGATGTCTGGATCTCTCAGGAAGGATATCTAGACTTATCAGTGATGTTGTCTAGACTGGTCAGTGATGATGTCTGGACCTGACAGTAATGTTGTCTGCACCAGTCAATGATGATGTCTGGACATGGCAGTAATGTTGTCTGCACCGGTCAATGATGATGTCTGGACATGGCAGTAATGTTGTCTGCACCAGTCAATGATGATGTCTGGACATGGCAGTAATGTTGTCTGCACCAGTCAATGATGATGTCTGGACATGGCAGTAATGTTGTCTGCACCAGTCAATGATGATGTCTTGACATGGCAGTAATGTTGTCTGGACAGGTCAGTAATGTTGTCTGCACTGGTCAATGATGATGTCTGGACATAGCAGTAATGTTGTCTGCATGGATCAATGATGATGTCTGGACATGGCAGTAATGTTGTCTGCACCAGTCAATGATGATGTCGGGACATGGCAGTAATGTTGTCTGCACCGGTCAATGATGATGTCTGGACATGGCAGTAATGTTGTCTGGACCAGTCAATGATGATGTCTGGACATGGCAGTAATGTTGTCTGGACATGGCAGTAATGTTGTCTGCACCGGTCAATGATGATGTCTGGACATGGCAGTAATGTTGTCTGCACCGGTCAATGATGATGTCTGGACATGGCAGTAATGTTGTCTGCACCAGTCAATGATGATGTCTGGACATGGCAGTAATGTTGTCTGCACCAGTCAATGATGATGTCTGGACACGGCAGTAATGATGTCTGCACCAGTCAATGATGATGTCTGGACATGGCAGTAATGTTGTCTGCACCAGTCAATGATGATGTCTGGACATGGCAGTAATGTTGTCTGCACCAGTCAATGATGATGTCTGGACATGGCAGTAATGTTGTCTGCACCAGTCAATGATGATGTCTGAAATGGCAGTAATGACATCTGGACCTGGCAGTAATGTTGTCTGCAACGGTCAATGATGATGTCTGGACATGGCAATAATGTTGTCTGCACCGGTCAATGATGATGTCGGGACATGGCAGTAATGTTGTTTGGACATGGCAGTAATGTTGTCTGCACTGGTCAATGATGATGCCTGGACATGGCAGTAGTAATGTCTGCACCGGTCAATGATGATGTCAGGACATGGCAGTAATGTTGTCTGCACCAGTCAATGATGATGTCTGGACATGGCAGTAATGTTGTCTGCACCAGTCAATGATGATGTCTGGACATGGCAGTAATGATGTCTGCACCAGTCAATGATGATGTCTGGACATGGCAGTAATGTTGTCTGCACCAGTCAATGATGATGTCTGGACATGGCAGTAATGATGTCTGCACCAGTCAATGATGTCTGGACATGGCAGTAATGTTGTCTGCACCAGTCAATGATGATGTCTGGACATGGCAGTAATGTTATCTGCACCAGTCAATGATGATGTCTGAAATGGCAGTAATGTTGTCTGCACCAGTCAATGATGATGTCTGGAATGGCAGTAATGACATCTGGATCTGGCAGTAATGTTGTCTGCAACGGTCAATGATGATATCTGGACATGGCAATAATGTTGTCTGCACCGGTCAATGATGATGTCGGGACATGGCAGTAATGTTGTTTGGACATGGCAGTAATGTTGTCTGGACATGGCAGTAATGTTGTCTGCACTGGTCAATGATGATGCCTGGACATGGCAGTAATGTTGTCTGCACCGGTCAATGATGATGTCAGGACATGGCAGTAATGTTGTCTGCACCAGTCAATGATGATGCCTGGACATGGCAGTAATGTTGTCTGCACTGGTCAATGATGATGCCTGGACATGGCAGTAATGTTGTCTGCACTGGTCAATGATGATGTTTGGACATGGCAGTAATGTTGTCTGAACCGGTCAGTGATGATGTCTGGACATGGCAGTAATAACATCTGGACACGTAATGACATCTGGACCTGGCAGTAATGACATCTGGACCTGGCAGTAATGACATCTGGACATGGCAGTAATGTCTGCACGGCCAATAATGATGTCTGGACATGGCAGTAATGTTGTCTGCACCGGTCAATGATGATGTCTGGACATGGCAGTAATGACATCTGGACCTGGCAGTAATGTTGTCTGCACCGATCAGTGATGACATCTGGACCTGGCAGTAATGTATGCACCGGTCAGTGATGACATCTGTACCTGGCAGTAATGTTGTCTGCACCAGTCAATGATGATGTCTGGACCTGTCAGTGATGACATCTGGACCTCGCAGTAATGACATCTGTACCTGGCAGTAATGTTGTCTGCACCGGTCAATGATGTCTGGACCTGGCAGTAATGTTGTCTGGACCGGTCAGTGATGACATCTGGACCTGGCAGTAATGTTGTCTGGACCAGTCAGTGATGATGTCTGAACACGGCAGTAATGACATCTGTCTGGACCTGTAAGTAATGATGTCTGGACCTGTCAGTAAGGATATCTGGACATGCCAGGAAGGACAAACAAACCTGTCAGGTTTGAGAAGGATATCCAGACCTGCCATAAGGTTGCCAGGAACTGACAGAACAGATATCCATACTTGCTAGGAAGGATAACCAAACCTGTTAAACAGATTTGAGAATATGGATATCCAAACCTGCCAGGAAGGATATCCAGAACTGTCAAGTATGGGTATCAAGGCATGTCAGGAAGACCAACCACTACATGATAAATATGCAATAAAATACCAAAGGCTTCTATCATCCCACAAACACTAACCTTGATCAGTGCTGAGCAGTGCCCACTGGAATAAAAGTAATTTTCGGCCTCTTGTGGAGTCAGTTTGGTCCAATCCTTGATGGATGTTGGGTCAAGGACGGATATCAGATCCAGGAGATCTCCATTGGCATTCAGTACATTGATTGCAAACAAATCAAGAGTGGTCTGTTGAGAGATGGTAAGAATTTAAGAAACTAAACAATAGATGTTGGAGGATGGTAAATATTTAAAAAATTAAAATTAACTACAGATGATGGAAGATGGTAAATGTTAAACAAATAAGTAAGCACACATGTTAGACGATGGTAAATGTTAAACAAGTAAGTAAGCACACATGTCAGAAGATGGTAAATGTTAAACAAGTAAGTACACATGTTGGAAGATGGTAAATGTTAAACAAGTAAGTACACATGTTGGAAGATGGTAAATGTTAAACAAGTAAGTAAGCACACATGTTGGAAGATGGTAAATGTTAAACAAGTAAGTAAGCACACATGTTAGAAGATGGTAAATGTTAAACAAGTAAGTACACATGTTGGAAGATGGTAAATGTTAAACAAGTAAGTACACATGTTGGAAGATGGTAAATGTTAAACAAGTAAGTAAGCACACATGTTGGAAGATGGTAAATGTTAAACAAATAAGTAAGCACACATGTTAGAAGATGGTAAATGTTAAACAAGTAAGTAAGCACACATGTTAGAAGATGGTAAATGTTAAACAAGTAAGTACACATGTTGCAAGATGGTAAATGTTAAACAAGTAAGTACACATGTTGGAAGATGGTAAATGTTAAACAAGTAAGCAAGCACACATGTTGGAAGATGGTAAATGTTAAACAAATAATTAAGCACACATGTTAGAAGATGGTAAATGTTAAACAAGTAAGTACACATGTTGGAAGATGGTAAATGTTAAACAAGTAAGTACACATGTTGGAAGATGGTAAATGTTAAACAAGTAAGTAAGCACACATGTTGGAAGATGGTAAATGTTAAACAAGTAAGTAAGCACACATGTTAGAAGATGGTAAATGTTAAACAAGTAAGTACACATGTTGGAAGATGGTAAATGTTAAACAAGTAAGTACACATGTTGGAAGATGGTAAATGTTAAACAAGTAAGTAAGCACACATGTTGGAAGATGGTAAATGTTAAACAAATAATTAAGCACACATGTTAGAAGATGGTAAATGTTAAACAAGTAAGTACACATGTTGGAAGATGGTAAATGTTAAACAAGTAAGTAAGCACACATGTTGGAAGATGGTAAATGTTAAACAAGTAAGTAAGCACACATGTTAGAAGATGGTAAATGTTAAACAAGTAAATACACATGTTGGAAGATGGTAAATGTTAAACAAGTAAGTACACATGTTAGAAGATGGTAAATGTTAAACAAGTAAGTAAGCACACATGTTGGAAGATGGTAAATGTTAAACAAGTAAGGTCACATGTTGGAAGATGGTAAATGTTAAACAAGTAAGTACACATGTTAGAAGATGGTAAATGTTAAACAAGTAAGCACACATGTTAGAAGATGGTAAATGTTAAACAAGTAAGTACACATGTTGGAAGATGGTAAATGTTAAACAAGTAAGTACACATGTTGGAAGATGGTAAATGTTAAACAAGTAAGCACACATGTTGGAAGATGGTAAATGTTAAACAAGTAAGTAAGCACACATGTTAGAAGATGGTAAATGTTAAACAAGGTAAGTACACATGTTGGAAGATGGTAAATGTTAAACAAGTAAGTACACATGTTGGAAGATGGTAAATGTTAAACAAGTAAGTAAGCACACATGTTGGAAGATGGTAAATGTTAAACAAATAATTAAGCACACATGTTAGAAGATGGTAAATGTTAAACAAATAAGTACACATGTTGGAAGATGGTAAATGTTAAACAAGTAAGTAAGCACACATGTTGGAAGATGGTAAATGTTAAACAAATAATTAAGCACACATGTTGGAAGATGGTAAATGTTAAACAAGTAAGTAAGCACACATGTTGGAAGATGGTAAATGTTAAACAAATAAGTAAGCACACATGTTGGAAGATGGTAAATGTTAAACAAGTAAGTACACATGTTGGAAGATGGTAAATGTTAAACAAATAATTAAGCACACATGTTGGAAGATGGTAAATGTTAAACAAATAATTAAGCACACATGTTGGAAGATGGTAAATGTTAAACAAATAATTAAGCAAACATGTTGGAAGATGGTAAATGTTAAACAAATAAGTAAGCACACATGTTGGAAGATGGTAAATGTTAAACAAATAATTAAGCACACATGTTAGAAGATGGTAAATGTTAAACAAATAAGTAAGCACACATGTTGAAAGATGGTAAATGTTAAACAAGTAAGTACACATGTTGGAAGATGGTAAATGTTAAACAAATAAGTAAGCACACATGTTGGAAGATGGTAAATGTTAAACAAGTAAGTAAGCACACATGTTGGAAGATGGTAAATGTTAAACAAATAAGTAAGCACACATGTTGGAAGATGGTAAATGTTAAACAAGTAAGTACACATGTTGGAAGATGGTAAATGTTAAACAAATAATTAAGCACACATGTTGGAAGATGGTAAATGTTAAACAAATAATTAAGCACACATGTTGGAAGATGGTAAATGTTAAACAAATAAGTAAGCACACATGTTGGAAGATGGTAAATGTTATGTTAAGTTAGTTAGTTAGTTGAGGTTCCAACTTCACGGCAACGGGTCGTCCCCATTATGCTCCATTCCTGTGCCAGTGAATATCACACAAAATGCTCCCCATGTGAAAAGTGGAATAGACAGGAGTCTCAGCAATCCAACAGCCCGCACAGATAAATTGTGCATAATGCTGCTGCCAGAATGCCAACACAAAAGTCATCCACGAAAACCACAGTTTATCGTCAATGGACTCAGCAGTCACCAGAAAGACCTCATTGACCCGGGTTTTCTCACATGGCTCGGTCTTTTTCCGCAGGGCGACCCGCCAAAAGTGTCGCATAAAGCACGAACTCCGTAGCTTCAGCGCTGACTCCCAGGAGTCTCCTGAAAAATGCACTCATGAACCGAAAAGGCAAATCAGTCAATTCAGCAACAGCCGGTAGCCATTGTTCCGAACATGCAGGTCACTGTACAGGACAGATGTAAAAGCATTCCCCGCGAATTTCACAGCTCACAGTGTCGCCCATGCACTCACTCAGTAGCAGGGCAATGGAACCATGTACTACCAGTCCAACATGAGGAAAAAGGCGATTGAAAACCGTAGCTACAAGCATAAACACACCACAGGCCTTAACAGTTCAATGCCTAACTACCATGTTGGCATCTGGAAGTAAATGTTAAACAAATAAGTAAGTACACATGCTGAAAGATGGTAAATGTTAAACAAATAAGCACACGTTAGAAGATGATAAATTTTAAACAAATAAGTAAGTACACATGCTGGAAGATGGTAAATGTTAAACAAATAAGCACACATTAGAAGATGATAAATTTTAAACAAATAAGTAAGTACACATGCTGGAAGATGGTAAATGTTAAACAAATAAGTAAGTACACATGTTGGAAGATGGTAAATGTTAAACAAATAAGTAAGTACACATGTTGGAAGATGGTAAACATTAAGGAAATAAGTACAGATGTTGGAAAAGGTAAATATTAGACAAATAAGCACAGATGCTGGAATATGGTAAATATTAAGCAAATAAGTTAATTACAGATGTTGGAAGATCGTAAATGTTAAGCAAATAAGTAAGCACAAATGTTGAAAGATGGTAAAAATTAAGCAAATAACCACAGACAAGGGGGTGTTAAAAATTAAGCATATAAATAATCACAGATGTAGGTGTTAAAAATTAAGCAAATAGCCACAGATGTGGGGTGTTAATATTAAATAATCACAGATGTGGAGTGTTAAAAAATAAGCAAATAGATAATCACAGATGTGGGGTGTTAAAAATTAGCCAAACAAATAACCACAGATTTCTTCTTCTTCTTCTTCCTCTTCTTCAGCGTTCCAAGCCATAGAGGTCCTTTGCTGCAGATACAAGCCGTCTCCATTCGTCTCTCTGGTTGACCTTCTCTTGCCAGTCGATGATTTGAAGTGCTTGTAGGTCTGTATATATATATTATCTCTCCACCGTCTTCTTGGTCTATCTCGGGGTCTACGGTCATTTATTTCCTGAGTGTAAGCGAGTTTTGTTTCCCTATTATCTTCCATTATTTCTATATGCCCAGCCATTGTAGTCTATTAGCCTTCATGATACCAGTGATTAGCGGGGACTTAAACAGATCATAAATGTCTTTGTTACTTCTTCTTTTCCACTCTCCACTTTGTGTATCCCTAATGGGTCCAAAGATGCGTCTTAAAACTTTGTTCTCAAAGGTTTGTAACAAGGCTTCGTCTCCTTTCGTTGTACTCCAAGTTTCAGAGCCATACAGCCCAACTGGTCTGATCAGTGTTTTGTATATTGTATTTCTTCCCTTATGATGTTGGAGCAGTTGAAGATTGTACCCAGGTATTTGTATGTTTCCGTTCTTTTAATGGTCATATTATCTATTTGTATGTGGCCAGAGTTTTAAGCCATTCCTTCTCTTGAAATTACCATATATTCTGTCTTATCTTGGTTGATAACCAGCCCCATCTGTTAGGCTTTTTCCTTTAAGTGAGTCAATATTTCCAATGTCTTTTGTTCATTTTCCCCTATAATATCTATATCATCTGCATAACCAAGCAGCTTGGATGTTTCTCCAATATCACATTCCTCCTTTACCCTCCTTACAACTTTCTCTAGAGCCAGATTGAAGAGTAGCGGTAATAGTGCATCACCCTGTTTCAAGCCAGATGTTATTTTAAAAGGGTCTTCTTCTTCTTCTTCTGCGTTCATCCGGACTTTTTTTCCGGATGTGATTGCTTTGTGCCTGTTTACAGCAGAGCTGCGTTCTTGCACCGCTAGGCCGACATCCGACTTCTGCGGGCATTTGTTGACCGGGTTAACCTTCCCGGGGAAATAAGGGTTTTAAAGAGATGTTTCCCCAATTTAAGCAAAAGATAATGGGGAAGCTAGAGACTTTGTCACACCTTCCACTGTGCGGATCTCGCGACCAGCGAGAATAGGCCGTCAGGTTCCATGGGTTTCAGGGTCTGGCTACCACTCACCACCTGCTCGTGGAGGCGAGGTCTCGGAGGTTTGAGGCCTGGTAGTCACCTAATATGTATTCTGAATATGGTTTTAGTCTATTTAGTAATACTGCGGATAGTATCTTATAGCTTATGGACAGTAGTGATATTCCTCTATAATTTTCACACTGGAACTTGTCTCCTTTCTTAAAGATAGGTATCAATAATGACTCTTTCCAGTCATGGGGTAATTCTTCAGTCCTCCAGATTTTTATTATTAGTTCGTATAGCTTTAGATGTAATGCATGGCCACCCGCCTTTATAAATTCAGCGGCAATTCCATCAGCCCCAGTTGCCTTATTGTTTTTAAGTCGTGTGATTACATATAGGATTTCTTCAAATGCAGGTTCTTCAATTTGTGATTCACACGTTAGAACCTCTTCCTGTGGGAAAGTGTTACTTAGAGCTTCACAATTTAGTAATTCAAAAAGTATTCTTTCCATGTGTTGCACATTTCCTCATTGGTATTTATCATATTCCCATTTTTGTCTTTTAAACCATATGTGTTGTGGTGGTGCCCTCGTTTCATTGACCTCAGGTCTTTAAAAAACTTTCTGGATTCGTTTTTCTGGTGATTTTTGTGTTGGAGATTTGGGTGTTAAAATTAAGCAAATAACAGATGACGGCTGTGTTAAAATGATCTCTGGTTGTTTGCTTGTATTAAACAACACTCTGGTTCTTTCCTTGTATTAAACAAGGCTTTTTGGTTCTTTGCTTGTATTAAACAATGCTCTCTGGTTCTTTCCTTGTATTAAACAAGGCTTTTTGGTTCTTTGCTTGTATTAAACAATGCTCTCTGGTAGTTTGCTTGTATTGAACAATGCTCTCTGGTAGTTTGCTTGTATTAAATAATGCTCTCTGGCTGTTTGCTTGTATTAAACAAGGCTCTCTGGTTCTTTCCTTGTATTAAACAAGGCTTTTCGGTTCTTTGCTTGTATTAAACAATGCTCTCTGGTAGTTTGCTTGTATTAAACAATGCTCTCTGGTAGTTTGCTTGTATTAAATAATGCTCTCTGGTAGTTTGCTTGTATTAAACAATGCTCTCTGGTAGTTTGCTTGTATTAAACAATGCTCTCTGGTAGTTTGCTTGTATTAAATAATGCTCTCTGGTAGTTTGCTTGTATTAAACAATGCAATCTGGGTGTTTGCTTATATTAAACAATGCAATCTGGGTGTTTGCTTGTATTAAATAATGCTCTCTGGTTGTTTGCTTGTATTAAACAATGCTCTCTGGTAGTTTGCTTGTATTAAACAATGCTCTCTGGTAGTTTGCTTGTATTAAACAATGCTCTCTGGTAGTTTGCTTGTATTAAACAATGCTCTCTGGTAGTTTGCTTGTATTAAACAATGCTCTCTGGTAGTTTGCTTGTATTAAACAAGGCTCTCTGGTAGTTTGCTTGTATTAAACAATGCTCTCTGGTAGTTTGCTTGTATTAAACAATGCAATCTGGGTGTTTGCTTGTATTAAACAATGCTCTCTGGTTGTTTGCTTGTATTAAACAATGCAATCTGGGTGTTTGCTTGTATTAAACAATGCTCTCTGGTTGTTTGCTTGTATTAAACAATGCTCTCTGGTTGTTTGCTTGTATTAAACAATGCTCTCTGGTTACAAAATAAGATAGGCACTGGGAAAAATAGCAATATCAGAGACAGACACAAACAGGTAGAGAGAGAGAGAGAGAGAGAGAGAGAGAGAGAGAGAGAGAGAGAGAGAGAGAGAGAGAGAGAGAGAGAGAGAGAGAGAGAGAGACAGACAGACAGACAGACACATACAGACAGATGACACATACAGACAGACAGACAGACAGACAGACAGATGCACGCACGTACGCACGCATGCACAAAGAGAGAGAGAGAGAGAGAGAGAGAGAGAGAGAGAGGAGAGAGAGAGAGAGAGAGAGAGAGAGGAGTGATAATGGGTGAGTTAAGATGGCGACAGAGGAATATCATCACCAGAACTGATTCAAAACATCAAGGACCAAGATCTGTGGAGATACATAAATACCTATGCCATATGGCACCACATGTGATGCCAGTTGTATCAGTGGTTGATTAGCTTTATTTCTCCAAACCACTTTATTTGTTGTCTCAAATTTGATTCACGTTGTTAATGCGTTTATTATGATAAGAATTCCAGAAAAATAAACTAAATCAATCGAGGTACTAACACAAGTGTTTGCGCCTGTGGCTTTGGGGTTGGTGAAAGCTGTTTTACAGTTCCCTGACATACAAAGTCGGTTAAATATCATCCACATATGATTTGGATGCAGATCGCTTTGTGTTCATTTTGACTGAGGTACTGACACCAGTGCTGGCGACTGTGGCTTTTTGGTTAGTGAAAGTTCTGTTTCACAATTCCCTGACGTACCAATTCAAGGGTTAAATATCAGCCACGGGCAATTTAGACGCAGATCACTTTGTGTTCATTTAGGTGATAATGTAATAGAGGGGACAAAGTACAAGGGATTAACATATAAAGGTCAGCATACCCATTCTTTCGTGTCAGGTTAATGCACTAATAACAAACATGTAATTGAGTAGAAGAGTACAGGAGATCAATTAGGTTAATTACGTTTGGTTGGTAGAAATAAAATTTGCATGGGGAAAGCACAGTGGAATTGAGTCTCGAACATTCTCCTGTAAATCTTGGCAAAATTATGACAGGTTCCAGAAACGCATTTCTGGACTATTTTACAATGAGTGAGTGAGTAGCACCTTACAGTCTTGACAGACCAAAGTATGTGAGTTGGAATTTGGCCAAAATTCCATCACAATGCCTGGGCAGAGCTTCAGAGAACATGTGGTGCCCAAATGACATGTTCCCTCTCTCGGTCTTGCCTTGTTTATTCCAGGGGAATGGATAACCAGTACATTCGTCTGGAACAAGGTAGGCTGCAGACGCTGGCGACTCAGCCTCAAACCTCCGAGACCTCGTCTCCACGAGCAGGTGGCGAGTGGTGGCCAGACCCTGAAACCCATGGAACCTGACAGCCTATTCTCGCTGGTTGCGAGATCCGCACAGTGGAAGGATGGGAGATTTGCTCGCAACAGACGAGCAATATCTCCGGCGGGCCTTTTCCCAGTGGTCGCGGGATCCGCGCGAGTCAGGCGGGGAGTCTGACGGTAGTACACGCTTTCACAGGTCAGACACTTGCGATCGGCAGATGTACGCGTTCTATGGTCCAGGCGCGTATGAGGCCCTCACCTGGGGGACATGGCTGAATGCCTCTAAGTCAGGTTCCATGGGTTTACAATGAGTATGTTGCATCCATCACATACAAAACATAATGGTATTTAAAAGGAGAATAGAAAGAGAAGAGAGTGGATAGGGAAGATAGATAGATTAGAGATGATGATTATTGAGATAGGAATGATGACCATTGAGCTGGAGTGTTGACCAAAGAAGATTATGGGATATGGGTAAAAGTCAGCAATCTGGCTGGAATTCTTTCTGTGAGGATAGGTGCCAAAAACCAGCTGTAGAACGTACTAAATTATTAATCACTATAAGATCACGGAACTGACGTTCATAGCTCAATATGTCACAGATGTCATGTTGTTGTTCTAAATCATTAAAGCAATATTGAATTTACTATCATGTTAATCAACACAGAACAAACAGAACTTGTGGTGCATACTTGATGGTTAACTGTGGCCAACCACGGCTCATTCGTAGAAGTTGACACTTGCATCCTCACATTGTGTTGTCCCACATGTAGTCTCTAACTGTGCATGAACAGTATTATCCTAATTTGACTAAACAATATGAGGCATCAGATGTTCAGAAAGCATTTGCTAAAATCTTAAACAAATGTAAAACTGGCAAGTAAATCACAAACAGCCAATAAATGCTGGGGTTGACAGCAATGTCTGTAAAGATCATGCAGCTAACTTTACATGGCATAGTAAAACAAACTCTCAAGAATTCAAACTAACCGTGCCTTCAGTTGTAACAGACTTGTAGCCAGCATACAGACCATCTAACTGGGCAAAAATATAAGAAGCATGTCGCCAGATTGGATCAGTGGAATATGTCTGTATCATCTCATCCGCCCATCTTCTCTGTGCTGTAAACCAGACTGTTAATTGTTCTACTACTTTGTCTTTGGAGTCAGGAAACAAAACATTGAAGAGATTTGTAAACTGACTCTCCATTTGTCTACAGGGGAGAAAAAAGAAACAAAAATTGTTAATTCAAATAAAATGATACACAATGTTAAATTAATCATACACAATGTTAAATTAATCATACACAATGTCAAATTAACCATCATACAGAGTCACAATAGTCAATACAGAAAACAAGCAATGGCTGTGGACAGGCAAGTTATCAATGTGATGATGTAGGTCAGCATGGCTGAATGGATAAGAACATTCATTCTTAAAACTGACGGTGTGCTGAGATCAAGATGGCGGGTTCAACCCGTACACCAGTCAATTGGACTAAAATGTTGACTTATCCTTGACTTGGGGACGTAAATTCCAAGTACCTGAGAAGTTGGAGAGGGTTTGCCCGATGGGATGGGTTCCATTCTGGGCTACATATTTTGGTTCACAGGTGCATTTTTCTCTGAGAATCCTGAGGATTGTCGTTGGAGCTACGGAGTTTGTGCTTTGTGCGACGCTTTTGGCAGGCCACCCTGCGGAAAGAGACCAAGTCATATGGGGTAAACCCGGTGAAATGAAGTCAATCCTCTCGACTTTTTAGACCTTTATTTTCTATAGGATTAGGTAGTCAGGCTCACGCCAACCTAGCCTCAGTTGCCTTCTACTCCAGCATTGCAGGTTACAGTGCTATTATTCTGTGCTTCCCTATCGGCCCTGATAGCACATGGGTCGTGCAGTAATTATAAATGCCATTAAATATCTTCACAAAACTGATTTCAACGACAGTGAGTCGATGGTCTTGCTCAGGATGAGAGACACTGGGGACCATCGAGCAGTTGCAAGACTTGAAGATTGGTATGGGCCACAAGACTGGGGAATCACCAATGAACTGGTGATTGTTCATCACACACTCATAGAAATTCTGAGGAGGAGATCTGACCTGAACACTAATGAACTTTTTTCAGCATATTTTTGTTGCGTTCGCTTGCTTTAAACTCAAGCATTGTCCATACATGTGCTACTCATTCTAGTACATTAGAATGGTTTTTGCGTGTGGATTAGCTTTCCCTTTTGAAAATGTCCTTCGATCAGATGAAAGCACTCAGACTTCTGAGGTAGTAGAATTTATCCCCAAGTCATGGATCAGAAGTCAGCATTTTAGTCCAACTGACCGGTGTAGCGGTTGAACCTGCGACATCAGCACACCGGATGTTTAAGCATGCTGATTTAATGATGATAATCCAATTTTATAATTTCTTCTTTTTTTTACACACACGTAAATATGAATATATTTAAAGAAATAATTTGACAATCACCATTCAAGTGGCTTGTCCTGTGCAAACACAGGTTCTATAAAAATTTCAAATTTTTCAACAAATCTTTCAAATCTGTGAATATTAACATAATCCAATTGTCCTGCCACCATTGCTGCTATGAGTAAATCAATTATCACATCTGGAATCCATCTATACTGTCGTCATGACTTTCCCAGTACATATCCCTCCATAATCATCTTTATCAGTTGCCAGTACATGTCCCTCCATAATCATCTTTATCAATTCCCAATACAAATTCCTCCATAATCATCTTTATCAGTTCCCAATACATATCCCTCCATAATAATCTTTATCAGTTCCCAGTACATATCTCTCCATAATCATCTTTATCAGTTCTTAATACAAATCCATAATCATCTTTATCAGTTCCCAGTACATATCCCTCCATAATCGTCTTTATCAGTTGCCAGTATATATCCCTCCATAATCATCTTTATCAATTCCCAATACAAATTCCTCCATAATCATCTTTATCAGTTCCCAATGCATATCCCTCCATAATAATCTTTATCAGTTCCCAGTACATATCTCTCCATAATCATCTTTATCAGTTCCTAATACAAATCCATAATCATCTTTATCAGTTGCCAGTACATATCCCTCCATAATCATCTTTATCAGTTCCCAATACATATCTCTCCATAATCATCTTTATCAGTTCCCAGTACATATCTCTCCATAATCATCTTTATCAGTTCCTAATACAAATCCATAATCATCTTTATCAGTTCATAGTACATATCCCTCCTTATCATCTTTATCAGTTCCCAGTACATATCCCTCCACAATCATCTTTATCAGTTCCCAGTACATATCTCTCCATAATCGTCTTTATCAGTTCCCAGTACATACCCCTCCATAATCATCTTTATCAGTTCCAAGTACATATCTCTCCACAATCATCTTTATCAGTTCTTAATACAAATCCATAATCATCTTTATCAGTTCCCAGTACATATCACTCCATAATCATCTTTATCAGTTCCCAGTACATATCTCTCCATAATCATCTTTATCAGTTCCCAGTACATATCTCTCCATAATCATCTTTATCAGTTCCCAGTACATACCCCTCCATAATCATCTTTATCAGTTCCCAGTACATATCCCTCCATAATCATCTTTATCAGTTCCCAGTACATATCCCTCCTTATCATCTTTATCAGTTCCCAGTACATATCCCTCCATAATCATCTTTATCAGTTTCCCAGTCCATATGCATCAATAATCTCTTTAATCGTTCCATACATACTCTCCATAATATCTTTATCAGTTCCAGTACATACACTCCATAATCATCTTTATTCATTCCCAGTACATATCTCTCCATAATCATCTTATCAGTTCCCAGTACATATCCTCCATAATCATCTTTATCAGTTCCCAGTACATATCTCTCCTAATCATCTTTATCAGTTTCTTAATACAAATCCATAATAATCCTTTATCAGTTCCCAGTACATATCCCTAATAATCATCTTTATCAGTTCCCATTACATATCTCCTCCATAATCATCTTTATCAGTTTCCTTAAGTACATAATCTCTCCATAATCATCTTTAATCAGTTCCCAGTACAATAGCCCTCCATAATCATCTTTATCAGTTTACCAGTACATCTCTCTCCATAATCATCTTTATCAGTTCCCAGTACAAATCCATAATCATCTTTATCAGTTCCCAGTACATATCCCTCCATAATAATCTTTATCAGTTCCCAGTACATATCTCTCTATAATCATCTTTATCAGTTCCTAATGCAAATCCATAATCATCTTTATCAGTTCCCAGTACATATCCCTAGAAATCATCTTTATCAGTTCCCAGTACATATCCCTCCATAATCACCTTTATCAGTTCCCAGTACATATCCCTCAATAATCATCTTTATCAGTTCCCAGTACATATCCCTCAATAATCATCTTTATCAGTTCCCAGTACATATCCCTCCATAATCATCTTTATCAGTTCCCAGTACATATCCCTCAATAATCAATCATCTTTTTCAGACAGGTCTTTTTACACGCTCAAAAGTTTTCCATTCATTTAATAACCAATCTTCAATACTGAGTTCATGTTGGATCTATCTTCTGTTTATGTGCAATGAATTTCTTCTTCTTCTTTGTCCGATTTTTTGTTTAGTTTTGTTTTTAGTTAGGAAGTGATTGCGTTGTATCAGCTTTCTATAGCCTTTCAGCCAACACATCTGACTTCTGCTGGCATTTGTTGCGGGTTAGCCGGCCCGGTATGATAATACAGACAATCATTCAGGATGGCAGCATAACTGAGATCTGGGTCTATCTCTCATACAGCGTGGAAGTCTGGACAATGAATTAGAAAATTGAACAGAGATGCTGGAGATGTGGATGTATAAAAGAATATGTTGTATTTAATGGAAATATATAATCTTACGGAGGTTCTATAAAAATTGGGAATGAAAAGAGTTGACAAAAGAAATAGAGGCAAGTGAAATATTTCAGCTTTGTTAAAAGACATAACTCATAAAAACCATACTAGAGGATAGGGTTGAATGTATGCGAGCAAGAGGTAGACAACGATACAAGTGGGAAGATATCAAGAGGTGGAGGAACAGCAGTCTGATAGACTGTACAATAAAGGGAGAGACGGTGTTGGAGATCCATTGCAGCTGACTTTCATTGTGGAGATGGCACCTGATTGATGACTTCATCATATCTCAGAAACAAATAAACATGATGTGGACAAATAAAATGTTAATGGAAGGTATGGTCCCTGAAAGAAGAGACAGGGTCTCCCAGCACAAAGATGGACGCAGGACACTGCCGACATCTTGAGCATAAAAATACACTGAGACAAGAGGAACTGGCAAGGGGCAGAAAATCTTTTGGAGGGCCATGATGAGAGCGGTGTTCAGCAAAAAAACCAGCTACATAATGATGATGATGACCAAAGTATAATTATTTTGTCATGATGTGGGTAATTAGCTAGCGAATATAATAAAACACACAAAATGGTCGCTTGTTAAAGGTTGCAGAAGCAATCGCCATTAATTGGTAGAAGACAGTTTTGTGCAAACAGAAAGACATGATAGTCAGTTTAAAATTATCGTGGTAGACAATTGAAATTACTGTGTGAATATATGTATATTTCAGCTTGAAGGATGTATCTAGTTATTTTACTTTATGTTGTGTGATTTCTGCAGTATGTACCTGAAAAGGATGCAGTGAAAAATGCCAGGCAATAAATTATGCAATCTATTGTTTGTGTTTTTGTTATTCTATATAATATATTAATAATATAATATAATAAAATCCCCTCTGCTGTGTGTCTACCGTGACGAGGTAGAGGGGCTTGTGCATTCCAATGACCCCAAGAGATCTGCCGACGGTAGCACAGCTACTGGTAGGGTCACCCATGTCGGACAGGTCAAGGGAGAGGGACCAGACGAAGAGACACACAAACCTGCTGCCTTGTAGGTAGACTGGGGACAGTCAAAGGCTAGGGAAAGCATCCCAAAAAATGCTTGTCGAAATCGGATGTACTGAGCCACAGGCTTGACAAAGCAGTGCAACGTAACTTAATTCATGATGTCACAAATTAAAATTAATAGTTATGGTGCCTAATCCCACGAAGTCCCATCAGGCGGTGATAGTGCCGGGCCCCCTGCCTCGAGGGGGTCCACCCATGACTTCTGGTGGTCACCTTCCCCTGTGCTGTGGAGTCAAGGCACAGAGGAGCAGGTTAAGAGCTATTTATTGACCAAATACCCCGGACACTCAACATACTACAGTGGAATGCCGAAGGAGTTTATAACAAGAAAGTCTCCCTAACAAAACGTCTTCATAAAGATAGAATAGATGTGGCATGCATTCAAGAGACACACCTCAATGCCAATCGCAAATTCTCAGTCAGAGGATATCAGGCCACACGTTTCGACCGCGAAGGACATAAAGGAGGAGTTTTAATACTTACACAAAATACAATACCTTGCAGTGAAGTATCTGTGATCTCTGACAACCAAACGGAAACTATAGGTGTTGATATAATGATAAAGGACATGAAAATAAGAATTTACAATCTGTATAGCCCAGCAGATAAGGACCTTACACTCTCAGACATGAAAATAACTGACACAAACTGCATTATTGTCGGAGACTAATAGCCGTTCAGAAAGATGGGGATACCCAGATACTGACAAAAGAGGAGATGAAGTGGAGGACTGGGAAATAGACTCAAATCTCCATCTACTCAACAAAGCAGATGACACACCGAGCTTCTACTCCAGAAGATGGCTTACCACTTCTACTCCAGACTTAGCTTTCTGCACAGGAGACATCCTCCACAAAATCGATCGCCATGTGCTTGACCAATTAGCAGGTAGTGACCACAGACCAATCAAGCTTGTAATGAATATGGAGTATGTTCCACAGGAGCAAAAGCCTTTGCCCCACTGGAATTACAAATGAGCAGATTGGGACAGATTTGCCATACTAACAGACAAATATTGTGAAAACATAAATACACAATATGGCAACATGAAGCAAATGGTGGAAAGTCTAAACAGAGCAATAATACAGGCGGCCACTGAGTCTATTCTAAGAGGAGCGAGGACAAATTACAAACCCTACTGGGCTGAAGAACTACAAATTTTGGAGGACAAAGTTGAAGATACCAGGAAGACAGCAGAGAGAGAACAAACAATTGAAGCAAACATCTCTCTCAAAGCCATCTCAGCAAAATATAAAAGAACAGTAAATCAAACAACAAGAGATTGTTGGAGGGAAAAAACAGAAAACCTGAATTTTGACAGGGATGGAAACAAACTATGGAAACTAGTGAAAGCCATGAACAATGAAGGACCTAGAAACAAACAAATAACAATTAAACAAGGAAATGCCTTGGGTGAGAGCAGTTGAAATTAGTTACACCTGTGGCCTTGGCTATTTGCGTGTACAAAGAATTTACTTGGGCCGCTAGATGGGCCGGGACTACCAGGTCAGTACAAAGAATTTGCCTGTGCCTGGCTAGGCCAAGGTCAACCCTCGATTGACAAAGAGTACTGACTCACAAAGGACCCCCCCCCCCCCCCCCCCCCCCCCCCCCCCCACCCGGAAGTAGCGCAGTGTAGACACCCGTAACAAAAAAGGAAACTTTTTTATTACTCCTATTGGTTTGGGAGATGTTTTTCCCCCTTTTTTTTTTCTAATTTCAAGAGTAAAAGAAATTAAGGAAATTACAAATTTCA
>JACEFZ010004422.1:0-19332 GCA_014155875.1 Cepaea nemoralis | reverse complement strand
AAAGGGTACGAATGCAATTCGTAATCCCGCATACCGCGTTCGAAACACAGCTGCGGGATATTTTGAAGCAGACTGCCCTGCGTTGGTTTCCTATACAAAGATATGAGAGCCGATCGTTCAGACAGCAATGACAAACTACTGAACGTAAATTTGCCATGAAATCTCGAACCGCCAAAAAATTGTGGGGTTGCCTGCGAGGTCCTGTAAACGTAACTTTATTTATACTTTAGCAAACCTAGTTTTACACCGTGTCGTATAGCCAGCTAAGCAAAACATCCTGATCTGATTGTGCTATCCTGTAGAAAGTAACATATCGAAATATATTACACAAACACTAGATTAGATGAGATCGGAAAGGTTCTTTCCATTCGTATTCAGAGTCGTATAGCGTCTGATCTATTTCGCTATACTGTCTGAACTGTTATTCTAGAATGGTTATCAAAATGCGAATGAGTATTACACGTCAGGTCTAACCAAAATCTTACAGTTACGATCTGCTGCGCTGACAGCTGTTCTGGTATGTTCTCACACCTAATTAATAACACTTTCAAATAACTCCCAATAAGGTGGGACCCGTCTTGTACTTGGTATCAATGCTTATCAATAAGTTTATTAACCTGACAGGCTTCAACTTTAAGTATATATTTCACACGATATGACGTTTTCTAGTTGATACCTAACGTATGATCAATATTAAAGCTATTTGTCGATTTCCATATCTCTAGGTGATGATGTGTGAAGCAGTTTGGAAGGCCGTTATTATATACCACCTCACATCTACTGACAGGTGTTCTCAAGTTCTATACGGCATAAGCGTTTCATCTTTAGAAGGTAACTATTGTTATAGACAAAATAAACGTAGTTAATCTTAATCCACAATGTCCTATGGTGTTTTGGTACAATGTTGTGTTGTGCACGAGGGGTAAATTACCCTTCATCACATTATTAGACTGGAAGCCGCGGCAGCGCATTGGCAGCACTTTTGCTGTCTGGTAAGCTGATAAAGTATTCAAATACCAATCCAGGCAAAATTGTTTTATTATATCTTTGGTTCCCAGGTCGATTTATCTTACAATGGGCACCACAACATGTAAAGCGGTAATTTTGGGGGGAACTCGCTCGCTAGGAACTCAAGAGTAGTCTATACCCGCTTATTCTAATAGCGCGGGACTAAATTTTGCGTGTGGACTAGCTTTCCCTATGACCAGTTTCTCTAGCCTCAGGACAATCCACTCCGACTTTAGAGGCGCTCTAAAACTCCGATTAACCGTCACTCGTTTAACCGTCAGTTTCTGTTATCCACCGCGTCTAAACACAACAAAGAAACATTGCGTGAGTATCAACAAACAGAAACTTTAAAATTGTCCACGGATTACTTTTACAATCTACTGTATAAAGCTGGAAGTGACTGTACTGTATGATGGCGGAAGTGACTAATTATCGGTAGCAGAGGAGTTGAGATTGACCTGGCGCGCCACAAACCCATCACTAATCAGTCGCTTTTGTTTGTGTTAAATACTTGTCTCAGTCATGACAGCGTAGCCTGTGTTTTCGAATAAATGGATTGTTAGGCTGACTTTTCAGTGGCTAACCTAAAGAATGGGTGGAATAAACTCTTACCTGAACCTTTCGACGAAATTGAAGGAATTGAGATTCTTAGTGTTGACGAAATTGTGCAAGGATATAGAACTAGACATTACGCCAGAATAAGTAACAGATTGGTTGGAATATGACAAAATGGATGGAGGCATTGAAATTTTGAACGATGATGACATTGTTTCTAGCGTGTCTACCATTGAAGGAGAAGAAATTGACGACGATGAAGGATCAGTTCTTAACCAAAAGCCTACAACTAGCCACACGGAAGCAGAAACAATGTTATCAAAGTGCATCGACTGGTTTGAAATGCCAGAGGAAGAAAATGCAACACAGATCCTACTTCTGCATAGAATACGGAACATCGCCGCACAGAAAGCTAGAACCTCAAAGACACAGAAGGATATGACAGATTATTTTAAAGTAACGTAAGTTTATAGTATTTCAATATATTTATATACATTATTACTCTTATATTGACGTTTTCGTTGATATTTTTGTAAAATTAAATACAATATGTATATATTATTCACGTTTACAGAATTGTTTTTCATTTTCGTCCCAAACCCGTAATGAAATCACGTTTCTGTACCTATGTACTAAGAGATTTATGTTATCAGTCTATTCGGTTATCCGTCACAGCCTTGCCCGGACGGCGATGGTTAATCGAAGTTTTACTGTACTTGTAATTTAAGGACGAGAAGTCAAAATTTTAGTCCAATTGACCGTGTAAGGGTTGAACTCCCTAACTCAGCAACATCACACAGGATGTTTAAGAACGGTCGCTCTTATCCATTTGCCAACTTGACCTCAGGTCAGGCTGCCGGGAGCAGAACTAGTGCCTCTCACAGAAAAGGCTGTTAGTGTGATATTGACCACATCTCCTTTCGAGTACTGATCGAACAATACAAATATAGGGCGAGCACCATATACCCAATACATCTCGAGGCTTGTAGAAAGGTCCTTTACATTTTAGTGGATATATCACTAATCCCCCTTTTGCGGGCCGGTGGTCACGTGTCAAAATCCCCTTCTAGGTGGGACGCAGAGGTGTTTCCACGACACCAGGGCCAGGTTCTATACTGGCCAAGACCTACTAATAAGTCCTAGCAGTGCGTCCTGGGCAACAGGTCCCTTCGGGGTCCTGGTTAACGTAGTAGGATCGCTGATTCTTCCGAAGTCGGAGAGTATCTGCCTGCACGGCGAGGAACCACCAGTCTGCACACCAATAAGCCAGACATGGGACACCGGATAGTCAAATTGCCTGTTAAGTAAATGACACTTGGAGCCACGGTAACATAGTGGCTGGCATGCTAGTCCGCCATCCGAGTGGTCACGAGTTCGAACGAACATCGAGGCGGTGTTTTTTCGTTTGAAATTATTATTGACCGGTTCTCCGGAATTTGTACAGCCTACATGAACACCAGAAAATGTCTCGGGAAGTACAGGCTGTCAGTGTAATATTTACATCCCCATCTACTGCCGAGTGGTGTAACAGGACGGAGCTGGCACCACATGTCAAATAACGCAGGAGGCGTGTTGAAAGATTGTTTACTTACTGCACTAAAGGAGACCTGTGGGGTATTAGCGATCACATATTGTACCAATGGTGAATCATTTAACGTACCATTGGTGAATAACATAAAGGAGTTTTAATGAATCACATAACGTGCCATTAAGGAATCACTTAACATACCATTGGTGAATCTCTTAACGTACCATTAGTGAATCACTGAACGTTCTATTGGTGAATCATTTATCGTAATATTGGTGAATCACATAACGTGACTTCGGTGAATCACATAACGTACCATTAGTGCACAGATTGAGGTCTAGCACCATATACCCTATACGTATCATAGTGTGACAAGATGTCCTTTACAACGTGTTACCTACCTATGACAATAATGGTGAGTATTTTATTGTAAAATATAAATCACCTATATCGGACGTAATGACTTAAAGCAGAGCTATAAATGTCATGGTTATCCCGGCAAAGTGATTACTGGCGCTGGGAGACTTAACATTTATGACAGACCTGGTTACAAGTGTATTACATTGTTGGCAGTTTTAGATATGTTTAGTCTCATAGCCGCAGTAGGGCAGTGGCTAGACTCTTGCGAGGCGGTCAGATGGTCATTGGTTAGAAATAGCATCGAGTCGGAGTTTTGAAACTGGTTTGGGCTGCCAGAACCACTCAGCCTAAATAATATACGGATGCGTATTTCATTTATTATATTTCCTAATATTTCATTAGTCATAACATCTGATGGGAGATGCCTTGAAGAGAGTAGAACAAGAATCGCCATGGTTTAGGTGGCCTTTTGCAAGATGGACAATATGCTGCCAAGAAAATGTGAAAAAGGAATGTTGATCTGCTACATAGAACCTGTACTTTTGTATGGATGTGAAGCGTGGACAATGAGCAGACAAGCTGAAAAACATCTGATAGCTGTGAAAATGTGCTTTCTGAGGAAAATGCAAAGAATAACATGGGCAGGCAGGAAACCAATGTTTAAGTCCTACAAGAAACACATGAAGACCGGTTAACTGATTATAGAAATATCTGCTACATAGAACCTGTACTTTTGTATGGATGTGAAGCGTGGACAATGAGCAGACAAGCTGAAAAACATCTGATAGCTGTGAAAATGTGCTTTCTGAGGAAAATGCAAAGAATAACATGGGCAGGCAGGAAAACCAATGTTTAAGTCCTACAAGAAACACATGAAGAACCGTTAACTGATTATAGAAATATCTGCTACATAGAACCTGTACTTTTGTATGGATGTGAAGCGTGGATAATGAGCAGACAAGCTGAAAAACATCTGATAGCTGTGAAAATGTGCTTTCTGAGGAAAATGCCAAAGAATAACATGGGCAGGCAGGAAAACCAATGTTTAAGTCCTACAAGAAACACATGAAGACCGTTAACTGATTATAGAAATATCTGCTACATAGAACCTGTACTTTTGTATGGATGTGAAGCGTGGACAATGAGCAGACAAGCTGAAAAACATCTGATAGCTGTGAAAATGTGCTTTCTGAGGAAAATGCAAAGAATAACATGGGCAGGCAGGAAAACCAATGTTTAAGTCCTACAAGAAACACATGAAGACCGTTAACTGATTATAGAAATATCTGCTACATAGAACCTGTACTTTTGTATGGATGTGAAGCGTGGACAATGAGCAGACAAGCTGAAAAACATCTGATAGCTGTGAAAATGTGCTTTCTGAGGAAAATGCAAAAGAATAACATGGGCAGGCAGGAAAACCAATGTTTAAGTCCTACAAGAAACACATGAAGACCGTTAACGGATTATAGAAATATCTGCTACATAGAACCTGTACTTTTGTATGGATGTGAAGCGTGGACAATGAGCAGACAAGCTTAAAAACATCTGATAGCTGTGAAAATGTGCTTTCTGAGGAAAATGCAAAGAATAACATGGGCAGGCAGGAAAACCAATGTTTAAGTCCTACAAGAAACACATGAAGACCGTTAACTGATTATAGAAATATCTGCTACATAGAACCTGTACTTTTGTATGGATGTGAAGCGTGGACAATGAGCAGACAAGCTTAAAAACATCTGATAGCTGTGAAAATGTGCTTTCTGAGGAAAATGCAAGAATAACATGGGCAGGCAGGAAAACCAATGTTTAAGGTCCTACAAGAAACACATGAGACCGTTAACTGATTATAGAAATATCTGCTACATAGAACCTGTACTTTTGTATGGATGTGAAGCGTGGACAATGAGCAGACAAGCTTAAAAACATCTGATAGCTGTGAAAATGTGCTTTCTGAGGAAATGCAAAGAATAACATGGGCAGGCCGGAAACCAATGTTTAAGTCCTACAAGAAACACATGAAGACCGTTAACTGATTATAGAATATCTGCTACATAGAACCTGTACTTTTGTATGGATGTGAAGCGTGGACAATGAGCAGACAAGCTTAAAAACATCTGATAGCTGTGAAAATTGTGCTTTTCTGAGGAAAGAATGCAAAGAATAACATGGGCAGGCAGGAAAACCAATGTTTAAGTCCTACAAGAAACACATGAAGGACCGTTAACTGATTATAGAAATATCTGCTACATAGAACTGTACTTTTGTATGGATGTGAAGCGTGGACAATGAGCAGACAAGCTTAAAACATCTGATAGCTGTGAAAATGTGCTTTCTGAGGATAAATGCAAAGAATAACATGGGCAGGCAGGAAACCAATGTTTAGTCCCTACAAGAAACACATGAAGACCGTTACTGATTATAGAAATATCTGCTACATAGAACCTGTACTTTTGTATGGATGTGAAGCATGGACAATGAACAGACAAGCTTAAAAACATCTGATAGCTGTGAAAATGTGCTTTCTGAGGAAAATGCAAAGATTAACATGGGCAGGCAGGAAAACCAATGTTTAAGGCCCTACAAGAAAGCACATGAAAACCGTTAACTGATTAGAGAAATTAAAGGTAGACAGTCACAACGTTTTGGCCACGTTATGAGAAGAAATAAACTAGAGAACGTGGTGACAACTGGCAAGATTGAGGGGAAAAAAACCAAGGGAAGACAGAGAAGTAAATACCTGGATGGCTTGGCCACGTAGTATGGTCGAGACAAGAACATAAAGCTGATTTACGACTCTGGTGATCGAGTGAAATTGCGAAATATGACCGCCCACGCTTATCGACATGACACATGACGATAATGATGATGACTATTTCATTGCCCATTTTAGGCTTGGTAGATCTGGAAGCCTAGAGCAGCCTGGCATATGATGTATCTTTGAAGTAGTGATTAGTGAAGATCATAATAAGGGGGCTGAGTGGTCTCGAGGTATGGTGTCCGCGTCGAGTGCTGTAGGTTTCGGGTGCAAGCCTCGGTGAGGGCCGGGATTTTTTTCACGTGGACTTCTAGTAACAAAATTGCCTCTGGTCTCTGGGTAGTGAAATCGGGCGCCCGTGTGTCTTTTTGCGCACATAAAAAATCCCTTAGCAGTTGGAAATCTAAAAAGAGTAACCTAACGGCGCAGCCCGGGCAAAATTTTGAGTTAAAAATCTACCCAAATCGCCTAAGCTACGAAGTTCGTGCATTGAGCTGAGTTTCTCCAGACTTACGTTTGAGTTAGGAGGAAATCGGAGCACTAATGGGTTAAACCCGAGTGCCGTGATGTTATCCGTCGACTAAACTAAACTTGACCAAACTTAAGATGATAATCATTGCCCTCCGGGCTGGTCTGTAAGTGTTTCGGTCTCCCCCATAACATCTCCGCCAGCATATATCGACAGATTGTACAAATTATGTGTTGATTAACTAAAAATCTTATTGCCTTGAGAAGAAGTGCATGTCTGGCGACTCCTCTGTTCACCCTCAGTTCCTTCACTCTCGAAACGGAAGCAAGATACTCACACGTATCTAAGTAAGCTGTGTGTCCTGTATCTCTTATGACATTGATGATGTCTGGTCTTTCCATTGTCCTTCCCTCCTCAATTACCGGCAAGTTCGCCCCTCGATCTGCTCACATGTTGCCTACCTGCCTGAATGTACATAGATGAAAGTTAGCTGATGTTCTCAGTGTGTCAAACTCTTCGTGTCATGTAAGACCAGCCTGGACCTTCTTGAGCACTTTCATTACGTTCGCTCAGTATGCTTGCATGTGAATGCTTTTCCTTGCCGAGCCAACTCAGGTCTTTGGTCACAACTATTGTTTCGTTTCCATCTGTGAAGAAATACATTGACATTCAGCATAGCATATGTTGCCTGTTAGAATGCAATACATGAATAAGCCAAGTAGCATATGTTATCTCCCGGGAAGTAATACACACAGAATCTGCCCGACACTACGTACTCCCCCCAAAAAACGGCACCAAGAAAATCAGACTACAGCTGGTTCCATAAGTACTGGGACTCTACGCTGGCTGTTGAAGATTAAGATTGGGCGCGATGGATTATGTCTCGAGTGCTGTGAAGTCGGTCTTTGACGCAACTCATCTCTACTAAGTATCATATCGTGTCTGTTTGAACGAATACATTACCATGCAGCACACAATGTAGAGGGAGCAGCAGCAGCAGAGTAGCTAAAGGAAAAAACAAACATTCTGCCTCATAAAGGATTTGAACACATGACCATCAGGCCTTGCAGCAAGCGGTTTCTTCTAAATATATTTGGTTTAAAGTAACAAGTCCCTACACGCCTTGTTCCACATTGAGTATGTGGTGCTAGACCCATATATATATATATATATATATATATATACAGACCAACCTGCACTGGGTGGGCGATAATATCAGTATTACATCGGCCACCTTTACTACCCGCTACCCTTTTAAGCAGGCGATGTGGCGAAGGAGTTCTGAACGCAATTCTCAATTCCGCATACCGCATTCGAAACACAGCATTTGGAAGCAGACCACATGAGAGGTTCTTTGCAATGGTATGAGTGCCGGTCGTTCAGAAAGCAATGGAAAATAACATACACTTGCCAAGTAATGACACACCCAAAAAATACTGGGGTGGATTGCCACGATTGTAATGGATATGCAACCGTCTTTTAACAAACCCATTTTATATTTGGTTGACCTAGGAGGAAATTATTTAAATCTATCCCTATGAGGATACGAACCCATTACTACAGGACTGGCAGGCAAGCGATAGTTTCTATGCTACTGCGACTGCCCCTAAATAAGTAGTAAAGAAGAAATAAGATATCCCTTTACGCATCTTATGGCGTATCGTGCATGCGGTGATTGATCCATATGTTTCATACACCAATCGACACTCGGTGGATGGTTTAGGCTTTGTCACAACAGACGTCTTCACCTCCCAAGATATTTCATGGTGCCATGGAAGGCTGGCGTCACCTGGGAATCCAGGCCAATTTTACAAAATCGGCCGAGATGCTGCTTTGAACATTTGACCAGACACTACGCTTGCGCTTCTCCATGAGAATATGCACTTTGATGAAAATGTTTTTCATGCAAGATCATGTAACTCCTGATGTATTAGTGCATTTGGTGTATATTGCGTTACTTCCCGTTTGTTCATACTGATCAACAATCTTAGTTATAACGTTCGTTCTCCTCCACCTCCTCCTCCTCCTCTTCCCTCCCCCTTCTTCTTCTTCTTCTTCTTCTTCTTCTTCTTCTTCTTCTTCTTCTTCTTCTTCTTGGTACACCTTCAGACGTTAGCATGAATTAATTCAAAGAAAGCAGTAGGTAATTTAAGCTTGCTGTCATCTCCATAAAGGTTTCCTCATTTGGAGCGGATGTAGTCTAAAATACTTTTCTCTATTCGGCATATATTCGATACTCGTATGTATTCGAGCAGCTGGTTTTCTTTATGAAATATCATGCATAGTTCCCGCACCCATCCCCTCTTCACAAACACACACTTCCAAACATACATCTGTTGGATGGGCGATGGTTAGTTGGTTGCTTGGTCAGTCCTCCGGAAGATTGAGCTTAACGTCCTTACACCGATGCATTCTCACTCATGTCTGTTGAGCTTTGACGAGGGCTTGCATCTATAGGGCAGAGTTTAGTCTTGAGACTGTCCTCCTGGTTCGTTACAGAATACCATCTCCGCGGGCAATCTGTGTCAGAGCTTTCCGTAATCTCACCATGCTTATAAAATACTGCGGCGTGCTAGACTGGGACTGCAAGAGCTGTGAAGAAAGGGCTGGACATAAAAACCACTGCAGGAGATTCTTCTCCTGGAAAGTCAAGCATTCTTTGCCCACATTGTAAAAGAACATTTCGGGCCAAAATAGGCCTTATCAGCCATTTTAGAACTCACGGCTCCATACTTTCAAGCCCACTAGATTAAATAAATGGTCATAATCATTATTGATGGACAAACAACATAAATGGAAATTAACATCTGCGGTGAGACATTATGACGTAACCAGACGACCATTGACAAACACAGATAGGGTATGATTAGAACTAGACGAAGGCTGGTAAAATTCCTTCAGTTGTCTTAGGTACTTAATTATTAACTTCAACCCATGCCCACATGGATATGCGACTTGTTTTTGTTTAGTCAGTTGTATATCTTGTACAGGACGTCGCAATTAACCCCAGTATTATTTGTATGTTTGTGAATTCTTGGCAAGGTTTACTTTCAGTAGCTTGCCATTGTTTTCTGAACAACCGGCACTCATAATTTTATGAAAGCCAGAGCAAGGTGGTCTGCTTCCAAATTGTGTTTCGAACGCGGTATGCGGAATTGTGTTTGTAACCTCATCGCCACAACATCGGCAACATGTAGCAATGCCATGAATGCACTTAGGTTGATGTCTCCATTACATCTTATATATAAATTAGGATCGTCTGTCTGTCTGTCTGTCTGTCTGTCTGTCTGTCTGTCTGTCTGTCTGTATGTATGTATGTATGTATGTATGTATGTCCTTTATTTGTTTGCGAACGGCCCATCCGATTGAGATGAAATTTTCTACACCCTTTCCTTTCATTCCAGAGCTGCCAACTGTCATAGTTTTTTTTTCTTCTTCCTCCTCCTCCCTCCTCCCCCTCCCAAAATACGTACGTAAATATATGATGATGATGATGAAAGAATCCCCGAACCAAACGCTAGGGAAAGGGAAGAAAATGACGTGACTACACAGAATCTTCA
Source organism: Cepaea nemoralis (assembly GCA_014155875.1). Classification (NCBI taxonomy): domain Eukaryota; kingdom Metazoa; phylum Mollusca; class Gastropoda; order Stylommatophora; family Helicidae; genus Cepaea; species Cepaea nemoralis. The sequence continues at coordinate 9,094 of JACEFZ010004422.1, read as the reverse complement.
CACGGCAATCATCATCATCATCAAGTGCCGTGCCGGCTGGCGTAGGCGTTCATGGCTCTCCGTAGATCTCAGTCTTTGGTTTTCTGGATCAGCTCTGCTGCTGATATTCCTCCATGCCACGGCAATATCAATAACAATTCATCTTTTTATGTGTAAGGAAGTTATCTACAGTCGTGTAGAAGGGAAGAACTAGACGAGTATGAATTCGGAATGGCGAACTCTCTCCTCCTCTCTTCTCCTCCTCCCTCTACCTCCTCCCTCCACCTCTCCCTCCTCCCTCTCCCTCCTCCTTCTCCCTCTTCCTCTCCCCTCCTCCTCCATCCTCCTCCCTCCGCATCCTCCCCCTCCTCCCTCATCTTCCCTCTCCCTCCTCATCCCTCCTCCTCCTGCCTCCTTCTCCTCTCATCCTCCCTCCTCCTTCTCCCTTCTTCTCCCTCTTCCTCCTACTTCCTCCCTCCTCCTCCCTCTACCTCCTCCTCCTCTTCCACCTCCCTTTCCTTCCTCCCCTCCTCATCCTCCCTCCTTCCTCTCCCTCCTTCCTCCTCCTCCCTTCTTCTCCCTCTGCCTCCTCCCTCCTCCTCTCCCCTCCTCCTCCTTCTCCTCCTTCCTTCTTCTCCTCCTCTCCCCTCCTCCTCCTACCCTCTTCCTCTCCCCCTCCTCCCTCTCCCTCCTCCATCCTCCTCCTCCCTCTTCCTCCTCCTCTCTCCGCCTATCTCTTCCTCCCTCCTCCTCTCTCCTCCACTCTCTTCCTCCTCCCTCCTCCTCCCCCTCCTTCCTCTTCCTCCTCCTTCCTCCTCCTCCCTCTTCCTCCTCCTCCTCCCTTCTCCTCCTTATCCTCTTTCCCCCCTCCTCCTCTTATTCTCTCCTCCTCCCTCCTATTCCTCCCTACTCCTCCTCCTCCCTCCTCCTCCTCTCTCCGCCTATCTCTTCCTCCCTCCTCCTCTCTCCTCCACTCTCTTCCTCCTCCCTCCTCCTCCCTCTTACTCCTCCTACCTCCTCGACCTCCTCTTCCTTCTTCCTTCGCCCTCCTCCTCCCTTCTCCTCCTCCTCCCCCTTATCCCTCCTCCTCCTTCTTCCTCCCTCCTCCACCTCCCTCCTCCCCCTCCTCCTTCCTCTCCTCCTCAACCCGCCTCCTCCCTTCTCCTCCTCCGTCTATCTCCTCCTCCCTTCACATTCCTCCTCCTCCCTGTTCCTCCTCCTCCTCATCCCTCCTTCTCCCTCCTCCTCCTTCTTCCTCCCTCCTCCTCCCTCCTCCCCCTCACTCCTCCTCCCTCCTCCTCCTCCTCCTCCCTTCACAATCCTCCCCCCCTCCTCCTCTCTCCTCCGCCTCCCTTCTCCTTCTTCCTCCCTCCTCCTCCCTCTCTGCCTCCTCCCTCCTCCTCCTCCCTCCTCCTCCCTCTACCTCCTCCCATCCTCCTCCCTTCACATTCCTCCTCCTCCCTCTTCCTCCTCCTCCTCCCTCCTCCTCCCTCCTCCTCCTCCTCCCTCTACCTCCTCCCTCCTCCTCCCTTCACATTCCTCCTCCTCCCCTCCTCCTCTTCCCTCCTCCTCCCCCTCCTTCTCCCTCCTCCTTCTCCCTCTTCCTCCTCCCTCTTCCTCACTCTTCTTTCTCCCTCCACCTCCTCCCTCCACCTCCTCCTCCCTCCTCCTACTCTCTCCTCCTCCCTCTCCCTCCTCCTCCCTCTCCTCCTCCTGCTCCCTTCTCCTCCTGCGTTCTCCTCCTCCCTCCTTCTCCCTCCTCCTCCCCCTCCTCCTCCTCCTAATCCCTCCTCCTCCCTCCTATTCCTCCCTACTCCTCCTGTCTCCTCCCTCCTCTTCCCTCCTCTTCCCTCCTCCACCTCACTCTTCCTCCTCCCTCCTCCATTTACCCAAGACAGACAGACAGTCAGACAGATAGTCGGGAACGGGATCTTATATGACTACTTATATGATTTAAATGAGATGCTCTCCACCATGGGCTGGGCCGGGTCAGACAGACAGACAGACAAATAGATAGATAGACAGACAGACAGACAGACAGACAGACAGACAGACAGACAGACAGAGGAACGGGAACTTATATGACTACTTATATGAATTAAATGAGATGCTCCCCACCAGGAGTTGGGCGATGCCGGGCCGGGTCAGACAGACAGACAGATAGATAGTCGGGAACGGGAACTTATATGACTACTTATATGAATTAAATGAGATGCTCCCCATCAGGGTCTGGGCGAAGACGGGCCGGGTCAGACAGACAGACAGACAGATAGACAGACAGACAGACAGACAGATAGTCGGTAACGGGAACGAGAACTTATATGACTACTTATATGAATTAAATGAGATGCTCCCCACCAGGGTCTGGGCGAAGCCGGGCCGGGTCAGCTAGTATATTTATATAATTCTTTACACCCACTCATAGACGTAAATGTTAATTAAAAACATATTTTCTTTTCATATAATATCACATGAGCACTGATGTTAGTGTGTTGTTCGACTGCTAAGACAATGGTTGGGTTTAATTCCCTGCAGTAGATGCATTCATTTTTCTTTTCTTTTATTTCGGTAGTCCCATTTATCCGATCCTTCCTTGTACATTGGCTATCAGATGATTCTCATAAACATCTTTGAACTGTCTCCAAAGTTAAGGCCGACGGAGGGAAGCTCGTCACAGTGCATCATTAATAGAGGCTCGTGTATGTGAATTGGGTAGCGGGGTAGGGATATCCCCTATCAAAAGAGAAGTAAGGCGCTTCCTTCCCTCAGCTAGCCTACGGGACACCCTTGGACAAGGTGGAGTACCCGTTTAACCCCCCAAACAGCCACGTGAGCAGGTGGTGGATTTGACTAGGGAGCAGCAGACAGATAGTTGTTGGTTATGGTTTCAAGTCAGTGACGGTGGGCAGAGGATCTCTCAATAGAGATGGCTACGGTCATCTGATCAGTATGGTGACTGCCAGGAAGGAAGAATGGTAGACTTCCCTCCTTATTGATTCTTGGGCAGCCTTGGTTGGTATCTAATCTATGAGAGGAAACTCTAAATATTAAACCTCCGCTGCTTTTCGGGTATACCCATATGGGAAAGGCTTTGGGAGTAAATACTGAGGACAAATCCGGAGATGGAGTCTCTAAAGCAGTACCATGTTGTAAACAACATAGTTCTGGCAACTCCTGCGACGGCATCGATGCCAAGTTGCATTGGTTACTGCCTTTCCCTGGGTCAAGATCGACGACGTGGAGAAGGGAAACTTGCTACTGGGCGAATGCTGGTTCACCGAATTTCATTGCTCAGGATTGTGCCCAGAAGAGGTCACTTCAGCACCACGTAACAGCGGTGACAACTGTGACAGAGATTGTCACTCTCGCATTGGACTATACAGTCACCAGCGGTGCTGTTAGACGCTTCCCCAGCGGCACAACTCTATAGTACTTCAGGACTGAAAGAGGCCTGCTACTACTGTATGTGAAAATCTGACACTTCACGTTTCAACTGCAGGCTTTGTCATGGGGCAGGTTTTTAATTACGTGTCTCTATAACTATCTTTAGTATCATCATGTAGCAGGCTGCCATCGCCACCTGCCGAGTTGAGTTGAGTTGAGTTGAGTTTAATTCAGTTGGGTTGAGTTGAGTTGAGTTGATTTGAACCAAGAACCCACATCACACCACTCGGGGCATTCCTATACGTGTTGCTATCTCTTCTTCAAGAGACAGCGAAGAGTTCCAATACTAATGTTATCTATATCTGTCAGATCATGTCAAATACCTGATTGTTGACCAGATCTTCTAGTAACAAACTGCAGCACCATTCTCTCCAGGCCCTGAAGATCTATATGGTCGAAGAATAGTTCGATAACAGCTCTTATCGTTCGCTATGCGAGGAAGTGCCTGGCCAACTATTCTTCCGTGAATTTAGGGTCATAAGAATATGATGTCCCTAACACTTCAGACACCCTCAACAGGCTCATCAACGGAACTATACACATTGACCTGTTTGAACTCTTCAAGGTCGTTGGGTTTTCCAATATTTGGTACTAACTTGTTCTATCTAATTGGGTTTTACTGTACAGCTGAATGTAAACTTAGTTTTTCCATTAGTTTATTTTCCAAACTTATATTTGATACTGGATTTTTGAGTGTTCAAATTTTAAACTGAGAGTTTGTTATTTCTACCATATTATTGTCTGCAGCTATAGTGATTTAATACTTAATTATAATGACGAAACATGTAAAAGAATGTCAATTTTTTTTATGGGGGGGGGGGGGAGGGATGAGAGGGGGGTGGGGGGCAAACACGTTTATGATGTATTTCTTTTTTAATGTTGTATATCCCTTACATGACGTTGCAGTGAACACCAGCATTTTTCATTTTCTGTTGATGTACTAGTCAAGATTACGCTCAGCAGTTTGTCATTGCTTTCTGAGCGACCGGCTCACATACCTCAAAAGTTACCAACGCGGCGAGAACCGCTACCGATTCTCACACTCACAAGAATATACGGGATTACGGAGAATGACTTTAACTCGTAGGCCAGGGAGAACGGCACGTATATGATTACTAGACCCAATTACTGGCTAACCATTAAAAAGACTAGAGGATATGGAAATGGCTTCACGTGAAAATATTAAAAGTGTGATATGAATTACAATGACCATGCCATTGTCTTGTAACCTGTCAATATTGTTGTTAAGGATGCCAAGAGTGTTAAGCACGTGACATCACATTGCAAACAAGGTGACGTCATAAGTAGATTTTAAAGATCATGGGCCCGACTTTCAAATGCACTAAAGTGGAGCAGCGTTTTGTTAACCATTTATTTTTAATCAGGGAAGATGTGAAACCTATAGAAATTCTTCAGCGAATGAAGGTCCAATATGGTGATGCATGCCTGTCAGTCCAGTAAGTGTATGAGTGCAGTAGGAAGTTTCAAAACTTTTCGATCCGTTGAAGAGATACAGCAGAAGGTGCGCGGGTGGTTACACACGCGACCAAAATAATTTTGTTCTACAGGAATCCAAGCACTTTATCGGCACTGGATGACTTAAATAGAACGCTGTGGTGGCTAAATCGAAATAAAAAATGATACACTTGTTCTGTACTTTTTCAGATAATATTCACACAATATAAAAAATAAAAGCATTTACGGATTTCATTTGAAGCCCCCTCTTAGTAACATTGATGTAAGTACAGAACGCTTCTATACCCTTTGAGGTGGTTAACCTTCATTGAATGCAAATTAAAACAGTGAGGTATGTGTGACCTCTGCGGAAAAAAAAATGAGAGATAATAATCACGGACATAATGCACATACCTTAAAGCAAACGCAAATCCAGCAACAGAAAATCACATTGAGGAAAATAACACAGATAATAATAACAACGTAAAAATAAGATACAAATAAGTTACACCACAACACAACGAATCGACGTTTCGAGCATATTGATCTTCATCAGGAACGATACAATCTGATGCAAAGAAAAACGTGAAATTAGAAAATGTATTTAAAAATTGCCGGTCTCCCTGGTCTAGGCGTTACACGACTTTCTCCGTAATCCCGTATACTCTCGTGAGTAACGTGACGTTGCGTGAGAATCGGTAGCGGTTCTCTCCGCGTCGGTAACTTACGGGGTATGTGAGCCGGTCGCTCAGAAAGCAATGGCAAACTATTGAGCGTAATCTTGCCAAGAAATCAACAATCAGCTGAAAGATGCTGATGTTGACAGCGATGTCCTGTAAAGGATATGTGAATTTAAGAAAAAATTAAAAATTAAAGCGTAAAAAGATACAAATATTGGTGTCAACTGTTGATAGATCATTGCACATGCTCCGTTTCTAGAATCGCTGCGCAGAAGTTCTTTCAGTTGTGAAAGGTGCCAAATGAGAAAATGTGAAGTCGAGGGTGTGCAAACTGTTGGATATGAATACATAGAGGGAAGACAGCAAAGTTATACAGTGGCATTTACAACAGGAATGATTCCCGCTGAATGGATGCATCCCAAAGACCTTGATTGAATGCAGTAACTAGTAATACTGAAAGGCCTACTTCACACTCTTTGAGATGTGTTGGGTAGATAACGCAAGGAATCACCAAATTATCGTGCCCTGTTCGTTCTTTAGTGTTGCTCATTTGTGAAGGAACAACCTTCGGTTAATGTGGCTTTTCCTCCAGCTGGCAGTCCCAGAACAGTGGAACATCCTGTGCATGAAGAACACTGTTTAACTTTATAGAGCTTGGGCATTTGACAAACGTAAAGTTGATATTTGGGCTATGCTCTCATGTTATTATATTCATAAACCATTCGGTACTCTCAATTACGATGTAGTAAATATCATAACAAACTACTGAGCGTAATCTTGCCAAGAAATCAACAATCAGCTGAATGAGCTGATGTTGACAGCGATGTCCTGTAAAGGATATGTGGAAAATAAATATCATAACGTCCGCCTTTACCTCCAAGAACATTTTCTGGGATTTAGGCTTAGTCGACCTAACAAAAAAATCCGCTTTCACTGGGGATTAGAACGCATAACCCCCGGCAGAAAAGCAAGCGTGCCTACAACTGCGCCACCTTAACTCCCTGGCTTCCAATTAGCATCCAAAATATTTAAGAGTTAAGTGGGATCTAACAATAATATGTAACTATATTATGTAGACGGAGGTAGCGCTAGCGAAGTTGAACTGCTCTAGTAATGTGGCGAGCCCAGTCGGGCGCGGGGTCGAGGTCTGGGCCTACTCCTTGCTCTCGGCCTACACGGTGTGATAGCCTTATGACATCACAGACCCATAGCAGGAAACTGATTGTACAAATTATTATCATCATTATTATTTTACAATATGCAGGTCAGCATGGCCGAATGGATAAGAGCGCGTGTTCTTAAATATCCGGTGTGCTGTTGCCGAGGGGTTCAACCCCTAAACCGGACAGTTGGACTAAATTGTTGACTTATTGCCCTTGACTTTCGGACGTTAATTACAAGTACCTCTGAAGTCAGAGTGGGTTCGCTTGATGGCGAGGAACACTGTTAATAGGGGAAGCTAATCCACACGCAAAATTCAGTCCAGCGCTACTATAAGCAGTTTGTATGGACTACGCTTGAGTTCAAAGCGAGCAAGAGCAAAATAAAAAATAAACAATATATTACAGTATCAAGACAGCCTACTACTCAATCTCCGAGGCGCACGCTTTGAAATCACTCTTAAATAAACCATTGATTAATTCAATCATAGCTAGGCTATTAACGGCACTCTTGTGTAACCATCTCACGGGCATATTTAGATTAGTTGTATTCAAAACAGTATATGCCTTTACAAAACCTCGGTACTGGCTAGATGGCTTTGGTGGTTAGTTCAGATGGATTACTGTAACAGATTGTCAGAGCCGGGTCTTGTCACGGCAATCTGCTTCTCAAACATAACAGTTGAATTATGAAGGCTCGGATGTTACTGTGGCTTTGTGAACTATGATGTATGTATTTTGTTTCTTTATAAAATTGTCCGCTGTAAATAGTTGTTTTGTAAACTATGAGAAGGTGTACTATTTTGTTTCCGGTTATGGTTGTAATTAACATATTTTATGTATAGTGGTTATGTCTTTATGTGGATTACACATGGAGTATCTTAACACGAACTACTTACCTCCAACATAAAAGGAAAGTGCGTATACACAGTTACAGATGTTATACACATCCTTTGTTATTGTATGGATTTCTAATTTATTTTAAAATAAGATCTCTGATGTCAATGGAAACATGTTTGTAGAAATGTATGGCTATTTATAACTAGAACAATATATAAAACTATGAAAAAGAGACTAAAGGTATTAACTATTAATTCGTCATGTGATGAGAAGTGAGGCACTGTAGCATATCTTAACAACTGGGAAGATCAGTGGGAAAATAGACAAAGGAAGACCAAGAATAATGATGTTGGATGGACGGAGGCAGTGGCATGGAGGAATATCATCAGCAGAGTTAATTCAGAGCACCAGGGGCAGAGATTTGTGGAAAGACATAATCGCCTATTTCAGCTAGCAAGACACATGATGATGATGATGGTGATGATGATGATGATGATGATGATGATGATGATGATGATGATGATGATGATGATAGGAGAATTTTATGTTAGGAATTCAAGTTTAGAGTTTTATATTAGTGATCTAGTTTTAAAGAATTATTTCAATGTTTGGGGTTTAGGTATGTTAATTAGTTGTTTTTCTAATGAATATAAATCATACTTTCCATATCTGTAAACGCGGTTATCCTTCTGTCTTTTCGACAAGGGCTGTCGGAGTCCAAAGACATGTTTTAACAGCAAGAGGATTGACTTAATTGCACCAGGGTTATCCCATATAGCTCGGTCTATTTGCTCTGGGTGTTCTGTCGAAAGCATTGCATAAAACACCGAACTCTGTAGCTCCAGCGATGACCCCTAGGAATCTCCGTAAAACTGCACTCATGAAACGAACGGCGTGGCCAGGAATTTAACATGTACCTTCGGAACCTAACCACTTCCAAGTCAGCAACTACTTCGCCACGGAGCATTCCCTATGGGAGTCAAACGATACGCAAACTGGAGCAGATCAAGGGAAAGCCAACGTTGTATTCAAATTTGGTCAAACATGTTTCTCAAGAAAGTTATGAACATCTTAGGCAAAAATACCGGGTTTTTGTAGTCGCACTACATTTTGTATGTAGAACAAATTTGAACATTGGAATATATGGCGTCATAACAAACATGTGCTTCACAGTCCATTGCAAAGCTATATGCAGCGAATGGCTGTCGTCTGCTGGAGTAATTCTTTGCACTCAAAACATAATTGTTATCAATGGAAGAAAGCATTGTTTGGTTCAACAAGTGTTTTGAAATGGCAGTCGATTCTCACGGTTGTGTGTTCAAAGATTTATAGCACGATTTCCTCATAAACAACCTCCTCATCCATTAGAATATTATCTATGAGGTTTATTGAAAGGGAGTGTGAACCAGAATAATGTAACACGCTTGAGGATATGAAAGAAGCAATACGAATTACAGTTCATGAAATAACAACAGACACGTTGCAGAACTATTTAACAATATGAAGAGACGTGTAGATAGTCATCCTTGGATTTTT
>JACEFZ010004421.1:10000-21484 GCA_014155875.1 Cepaea nemoralis | reverse complement strand
CTTTGGTTCAAAAAAAATTTTCAGCGGCAGACCTTTTCACATAACGTCATTCAAATGTATGCCCCAATAGGAGAGTCCAGTGAAGATAGTATAGAGGAATTTTATAATGATATAGAATCTGCTTTAAAGAAATGTAAACATTCAGAAATAAATATAATAAAAAGTGACTTCAATGCAAAAGTAGGAAATCAAGGTGATGGATGCACAGTAAGGAAACCATGGTTTGGGAGAGAGAAAGAAAGAGGATACAGACCTTGTAGAATTGGCAAAAGAGCAGTAAATGATTGTAGTAAACACCTGGTTTAAAAAACACCATAGAAGATTATGGACATGGAGGGGTCCTTACAGCAGGATTAGAAACCAGATTTATTACATTCTGAATAGCAGAAGGTTTCGAAATGCATTAACAATTGCAAAAACAGTTCCCACTGCTGATTGTTATAGTGACCACAGATTACTTAAGGTACATTGAGTGTAAAGTTAAAGAAAGTCAAGTATATAACAGGAAACACTAAAAATGATCTGTGTACAAGCTTCTACTTTGAGAAATGATAAATAAATACAAAACAAATTTAACATAGAAGTACAGAAAATATTTGATATATTGCCTGATCTAGAGATCCTATGTCAAGATGTGGGTGATCAATGGGAAATGTTGAAGAATTCATACAGTTTGGTAGCAGGAAAAAAACTATTCCAAACTTAAAGAAGGTGGGTCGTAAAAATGGATGACCGAAGAAATTTTTACAACTAATGGAAACAAGAAAGACTCAACAAAAATAATCCTGCCAGATGTGAAGAAATTTACAGACAAGTCAGAACATTATTTAAGAAGGCAAAAGAAGCATGACTTGAGAAAAATTGCATAGAAATTGAAAAACATAAAAGTCAAAGTATCAAATCAATACACAAGAGAATTCAGGAATTTAATATTAAAAGAAGAAGTACATCAGTAGGCTGTCTAAAAACACAAGATGGCAAAATCATAATAGAAAAGATAAGATTCTACAAGTGTGTCAGATTATGTGAAAAACCTTTATGATGATGACATAGATGAACAGTATCATATTCTAATAATAATGAAGGACCGCCAGCTTTTGAAGATGGAGGTTCGGAATGTTCTAAACATATGAAAGATGCAAGACCCCACGGTTCAGATAACATTACAACAAAAATGATATAATGCTTTTAGAAGAATATAGAATAGATCAAATCACCAGACTGCTGAAACATTATATGATACTGGAGAATACCTTCTGAATTATGTAATTCTGAATTTATTGCAATCCCAAAAAAATCAGGAGCCTTCGAATGTGATCAACATCAAACAATTAGTATAATGAGTCACATCACGAAGATTTGCTACGAATTATTATGCAAAGAGTTAGGAAGAAAATACAACATGAAATAGGAGAAGAACAATGTGGGTTTGTAGAAAGAAGGGTACAGTAAATGCGGTGTATATAGTGCGATCAGTTATTGAACGTTCTGTAGAAGTAAACAAGGATATACATCTTTGCTTTATTGACTACACAAAGCTTTCGATAGAGTAAGACATGTCAATATGGTAGAGATGCTTGCAGATCTACAAATTGATGGGACATACATTAGACTTAATAAAACATATATTGGAAACAAACAAGCTGCCATAAGGATTGATAATTGACGTGGGACAATATCAGCCTATTAAGAGAAGTGTGAGACTTGGATGTGTAATGTCTCCAGATCTTTTTTTCCTTATAAAGTGAAAATATTTTCAGAAATGTAGACAATATAAATGGAATCATTATCGGAGGATGAAACATCAATAACATAGATATGCAGATGATACAGTATGATTGCAGACAATGAGCAGGATCTGCAACAATTAGTAGATGCGGTTGTTGCACACAGTGAACAACTAGGGTAGAATTAAATTGTGAAAGACACAGATTATGGTCGTTACTAGGAAGAATGAAATACCACAAAGTAATAATGGGAATATTCTTCAACAAGTGAATTGGTACAATTATCTAGGAACAGTAATAACATCTGATGGGAGATGCCTTTAAGAGATTAGAACAAGAATAGCCATGGCGAAAGTAGCCTTTATCAAGATGAAAAACATACTGACCAATAAAAAGATGTCAATTGAAACGAGAAAAAAAGTGTTGAGGTGCTACATAGAGCTTGTACTTTTGTATGGATGTGAAGCTTGGACAATGAACAGTCAAGCTGAAAAACATCTGATGGCTGTTTCTGAGGAGAATGCAAAGAATACCATGTGTCAGAGCCTAAGTGTGCAGCAACATCGTTACGGCCCCCGGCGGACAAGAGTTGTCGGCTGGCGAGATTCTTACCTGACAGCGCGACCAGCGCTGACGACAGACGCACGCAAAGCCACGTGACCCCACGAGAGGCAGTGGGCAGTGTGTGTGTTAATCTCAGACCAAGCTGGGACTGGACATCTGAACGGACGTGTGTGTCGAGAGCAAGGCGTTTTGTGTGAATCTCCGTGGTTGTGAGCTGAACGACTGATATCGTGAGCGTTAGACCTATGAGCTGTTTTGTGGTTGTGAGTTATCTGTTGTACATTGCTGTAACTATTGTTATGTATTTAATGTGGTAATAAATCCATAGAACTTGTTGCTGTGTCTTACGTCGAATTACGTTTGTACTTGTACTGTCTCACATGTGTTAGCCAACGAGCCTAATATAAGATCCTGACATGTGTGGACGTGGGTTGCTCGTCATTATTTAAGAACCTAATATATTTAGACGTGTGTTGTTCGTCTTTGTGATTTAAAACTATAATTCTTGTACTTATAAAATTTGTCAAGGTTATAGTGATGTACATGTGATCGGAAAAGTCTCAGTGTGATCCATTACTACATTGTCTAAATATGTTTAAGATCATTAGTAAATGTACAGTACATATTGTTTGATCCTGTAAACGTGTAAAACATTTGTAATTCGTAAAACTTGTCACCGTTTGACCTTGTCAACCTTGTGATTTTGCCGCCATTTTGACCTTGTCGCCATCTTGTAAACTTGATGTCTTTGTCCTTACTGAATGTCATCTTGATGTAAGTGATGTGTCATCAATGTTATTGAGTGTTCAAATACAGATAGATTGTTTTTATGTATTGAGTTTGTGGAACGCAAAGAGTTTTGGAAAGAGTGTAACTTCTGTTGAAAGAAACACTGTTGACGACAAATTTACGACGTACAATTATACTCGACGCCATCCAAACCCAATCAACACTTAGTGACTTGCAGGCACACACCAACAAACACACGCTAACTTATTTCTCTCCAAAACAAAGCAGGTTTTTGCGTACCATCCATAACCTTGCCGTAGAGGTCATTAGTGGTTCCGAAGTACGACCCTACAGTTTTCCTAGCCCGGTTGCCCAACCTTTCGTCACCATATCCAAGGGCACTTGAGTATATTTTTCTTTACTTTAACTTTACGTATGCATTAGTGGGCACGCATCGTATAGTCGAATCAATTGTAAGTTGTTTTTCTACTAACCATTTATAAGATATTTTGTGCGGTTGATTTTCAGTGACATATTTTCATCATCATGTCGTCTTTATTTGATTTTATCGATATGGGGTTAAAATTAAAGTTAGAAGGTGATGAATTAACAAAATGGAGTGAGAACAAATACGCTGAATATCTCCAGGTACAAGAGAAAAACAATGAACGCGAAGAAAGAGCAGCTGAAAGAGCTCTAAAACAAGCAGAAATGGCTGCCAAGCAAGCTGAGGCAGAAACAGCCTTGAAACAGGCAGAGATTGAAAAGCTGCCAAGCAAGCTGAGGCAGAAGAAACAGCCTTGAAACAGGCAGAGATTGAAACAGCATTAAAGCAAGCCGAAGTAGAAATGGCTGCAAAGACAAAGCAAGCTGAGATAGACGGTGAACTTAAGAAAGCAGAAATAGCAGCTCAGAGTAAGAGAGAAGAACTTGAATTACAGTTAAAAATGAAACAACTCGACACTGAGACTGCAATGAATAAAGAGTCAAAGAAATCTGAAAGACTGGAAAAAGAAAACCAGTATAAAAAGTACCAAGGGATCGTTCGTAACTATACCTCGGGTGACTGCATAGCAGCCTTTACCCAAAATTTTGAGACTTTAATGGAACATTACCAAGTTCCACTTTCGGAATGGAATATTTTATATATGAGGAGTCTATCTGGGAACCTCTGAAAGTCATTGAAACCATCCCCAAAGACCTCAGGAAAGAGTACCATTACATTAAATCTAAAATAATGGCACATTTCATGTTAGATGAAGCAGGGTACAGAGAACAATTCAGTAAACTGAGTCCAAAATCAACTCAAACGTTCTCTGACTACCTCTGTTTAGTCCGAGACATTTTCAGCAAATGGACATCATCAGCCAAAATTAACAAAAATTATGATAAATTAGAAGATCTCATTATTCGAGATAAAGTTATTTCTTCTATCCCAACATCTTTTTCTAAGTTCTTGCAGGAGAATGAATGCACAAGTGTGGAAGAAATGGAAAGACGTGGGTCGGCCTATTATACGGCAATATAAACAATGTTTTGCCACTGAAGCTACTGACAGTAACTGGGTAGCCGCTGCCAACTATGAGAAAAACTATAGTAGGCAAAAATCAAACAGGCCTACCTCTGAAAAGTTCAGACATTGTGTCCATTGTAAAATGTCTCATTATTTGAACGAGATGTGCGATAAAAACCCAGGGTACCAAACATACTTGCAAAATATGGTAAACAGACAAGACAGAGAACGTAAATCGTTCAAAAGCTTACGTAAATGTTTTCTCTGCAAGGCGTACGGTCACCATCGCATGGATTGTAAAGGCAGGCATATGACCAACAAAGCCAATGCCGCCTTGTTCGATAGTTCAGCGTCAGAAGACGAAAATACTGAAAAACATCCTGTACATGCAGCACAGGCTTGTGACGTATTTATTTCCAACACATGCACTGTCTGTAATACCTTCTTTGAGAATGGTATCTTAACATGCGGGCACGCCATCCCTATTGCTAATGAGGAAGGTAACTTAGTAATAGACTCAAAAGGCAAGTTAGACATCTATCACGGGTACGTTAATGGCAAGAGTGCTACAGTACTTCGCGACACCGGGAGTACACTTATTGGCCTGAAAACAACATTCATAACACCTACAGACTACACAGGTAGACACATCACATGTAGAACATTTTCAGGCAATATTGAAAAATATCCATTAGCTTGGGCATACATCGAAACACCATTCCTCACCGGGAAAGTAAAAGTCGCAGCACTTACAAACCCAGTGTGCGATATAATCATCGGAAATTTACCTGAAGTGAATGACAAACATCATAACCATGACATAACATCACTATGTATTAATGATAACACATCACCATCAAATGTCATTGAAAATGTCATATCACCAGTTGAATGTATGTTAGCTAATGCAGCACTAAGTTCTCATCACATCATTGACGATATCATTCCATCATCAGCTGATGTCATTGAGTGTGTGAACGCAGTAACAAGAGCTACTGCTAGAGTGCAAGATGATAGTAACCAAACTGAGGCTATTCAAATGCTTAGCCCAGAAGTACCACCTAGTGACTCGATGAAGGAAACATTCATAACAGCTCAAAAAGCTGATCCTTCACTGTCAAAGTATTTTGACCTGATCGGCAAAAAGCCAAGAGTAACGAAAAATGCTAAATGGCATTTTGCTTTATACAATGATATACTCACCAGGTACTACACCAAAGGTGACGTTACAACAAAGCAAACTGTGTTACCAACTACTTATCGCAAGCAAGCTTTACATCTTGCTCACGATATACCTTTTGCAGGTCATATGGCATATGTTAAAACCAGGTCAAGACTATTGACACAGTTTCATTGGCCAAAATTCTGTAGTGACATAAAAACATATTGCAGAAGTTGTGATACATGCCAGAAACTGGTAAAGAAAGGTAAACACCCACAGGCAAAGTTACAAGTCACTGACTTAGCCAGTCGACCTTTTGAAAAATTATCAGTTGACATTGTGGGCCCTCTTAGTCATACAACTACTAGAGGGAATAAATATATACTAACAATTATTGATCAATGTAGTCGCTGGCCAGAAGCGATTCCGTTAAAGAACATTACTGCCAACGATATCATGGAAGTGTTCTTCCATATTTTCTCCAGAATTGGGTTTCCAGATACTATCCAGTCTGATAGAGGCACTCAATTTATCGCCGCATCCACTCAAGCTTTCACTAAAATGTTAGGAGTGAAGCAAGTCTTCAATAGCCCCTATCATCCTCACTCGAGCGGGATAATAGAAAGCTTAATGGGGATCTGAAGCACATGCTAGCTAAAGTAACTCAAGATCACCCCAATAACTGGGATCTATACTTACCAGCTGTCCTTTTTGCTTATCGCGAGGTACCACATTCTAGTACCGGTTTCTCTCCTTTTGAACTCATCTATGGTGCCAAACCACGCGGCCCATTAACAATTTATCACCAAATGTTAACTGAGTCCACTCCAGTATTGAAACCCATATCATCATTTGTGTATGTAACATCATTGCGTGAAAGGATAATGAAATCATGTGAAATTGCTAAAAGTGCACTAAAACTATCTGGTGCTACTTACAGACAATACGCAGACAAAGGTAACAGGACTATAACATTGACAGCTGGACAGGACGTACTACTACTACTACCTAGTGACAGACAGCTACTGACAGATTCTTGGCAGGGACCCTTTAAAGTGACAAGACAAATCTCTCCTGTTGACTACGAAATCCTGATAAAAGACAAACACAAAATATTTCACATCAATATGCTAAGACCATACTTCAACAGAGACAACGAACAAGACGATACGACAGCTTGCACCGTGATAATAGATCACGAAGATGACGATTCTAGCGACGAGATTCCAACACCTACATTAGACACGACAAACTGCTTGAAGGAGATCAAGATCAATCCAAACCTAAGTCAAGCAGAGACAAACAGTTGCAAACAGTTGATACAAGAGTACAACACCATCTTTTCAGACAACCCAGGACAAACAGAGTTAGTACAGCATCACATCACACTTACATCAAACACACCCATAAGATGCAGACCATACACCATACCATTACATTACAAGGAACAACTACATCAGGAAATCATTAACTTAGAAAAAAACAACATCATCAGACGATCCCTATCAGACTTCTCTTCACCCATGGTCATTGTACGGAAAAAGGACAACACAATACGACTTTGCATAGATTACAGAAAACTGAACAAAATAACTGTTTTAGATCTTAAACAAATGGCAAATACGGACGATCTTCTGACAGAACTGACTGACGCTAAGTTCTTCACGACCCTTGACATGGCTAAAGGTTACTGGCAGATTGCTGTACATGAAGACAGCAGACATCTGACAGCTTTCGCCACTCCTTGGGGACTGTACGAATGGTGCAAACTTCCATTTGGGCTAGTCAATGCCCCAGCCACATTTGTACGCATGACACGACTCCTCCTATCTGACATCCCTAATATAGTTTCCTATATTGACGACATCTGTGTCCATACAGAGACAATGACGGAACATATAAAGATACTGGAAAAGACACTAGAACGTATCAGACAGCACGGACTGACAGTGAAGCCTTCAAAGGTGAGCATGGCTTACCAAGAGATATCATTTTTGGGGTACAGAATATCCAATGGCTTTGTCATGACAGACAACAAAATTGTCTCGAAAATTCTAAAACTGTCACTTCCAACAAATAAGAAACAAGTCCGCAGTTTATTGGGACTTATTAATTATTACAGGAACTTCATTCCTGATTTTTTCAGAACTGACTGAGGTTTTTTCTAACTTACTAACCAAAAATAAACCCGAAAAAGTTGTAAACGATGAATGCCTACGAAATGCATTTGATAAAGTTTTGGCACACTTTTCTGATAAGAATACAACCTAATCTCATCCTTAAATTGCCCAACATTCGTTTACCTTTCAGATTGAGAACTGATGCTAGCTCCATTGCGATCGGTGCGGTCCTTTTGCAGGAATACAACGACATCCTGCATCCCGTCTGTTTCCTATCAAGAAAACTAAGACCCCGAGAGCGGGCCTGGTCCATTCCGCAATTAGAAGCATTGGCCTTAGTAGAAAGTGTAACAAAGCTGTCCAAATATCTTCTAGGACGTCACTTTATCATCGAAACTGACAACAGTCCATTAAGGTATATCAATTCCACAGTACCATCAAATAACATGATTGCTCGCGGGTCCTTAAAGCTTCAGAATTTCAGTTTTGAAGTTCGCCATATTCCCGGCAGAATGAATACAATCGCCGACCTTTTGTCCCGTTGTCCGACAGACCCAGTAAGCAATGTCTGAGTGCACTGTATAATATTACACTCAGCCCAACACAGCCACCAATGAGTGAATTTTTTTCCATTCACCGACTGTGTAAGGTCTAGAATCAAAATTGTGATACGGTTTCAAGACCGACATGTATAATATACTTATTTTAATCAAGTCATGTAATGAGTGTAGTATAATTGTGTAGTGTGTGTTAGAATGAGAACGATATTAATTGTATATAGACACCAACAACAGTGTCACAAACGCTTAACCAACTATCAGAAGCGAACTTTACTATTGTGACATTTGTGGGTGATTTTTGTTCACCGTGATATTTTAACATGTGCAAATGTAGACCGAACATTGACTCCTACATCACCTCTACAGCAAATGTGATCCAAATTATTCGACGTGTGAACACATCGGAAATAAGAACATTCCATCATAATCCGTTGTCATACTATAACATCAGACAAGAACTGTGAGAACATTCTACTATCCGTTCCGAAATAAAACCGGATCATTTGTGTGCAGAAAATGTAACATCAACCAAATTTTTCGTTTCGTGTGCATTTCCGGTGTAGTTTAAAAAGTATAACTTAATTAGCAGACTATGTACAAATTTCCAAAAATTTATGACACTTGTAAAATCCTTTCGAATCTATAAAATATAATATACCAATTGGGTACTTATTTATTTTGATTAGTGTAATCTTAGAATCATATCTTGATTAATGTATTCATATTATCGACTTTTTCTCGTTAATATGAAGAAACGTCAAGCAATGACGCTAAGAAATTAAATAATTATTGCAATGTATGGAATTTCTTAAATGTCATAATTACTTCCCTTGCATTTGTGAATTACATCAAGGGCCATAATTTGAAACATATTCATTAATGTATATTGTATAGATAGACATTTGGTTGCTCAAATGTTTGGCACAGCAGGTAGGCGTCCACCAAGCATGTCATAGAGCTGCCAACATTGCAAACCAACATAAGAGCTCCTGACCAAATGAGGGCAGAGTTTAAGTGTTTAATACGACTAATACAAAGCCGTATTTCAGTCTGGCTAGATGGTTGTTGCAAAACAATCATATTATTACTTTTTTTTCAAATAGCTGCGAGGTAGATGCGTGAAGCTGGTGCTACTGATCTGACTGGGTATTATTGCAATGAAGGTAACCAGGCATCAGGGGATGAAACCTGAATTGTGTTAAAATTGTACTTCATTTGTCATTTCGATGCAACTTACATTTTTTTTTGTATATATTTCTATGCCTTATATGTATTTTCATGCATACCACTGGGAAAGAGTAGTCTCTGACATGAAATTAACACTACCCCAGTATATACATACATCATGAATGAAAGATGGCATCTTTCATTGAAGTACCCGGGAGAATGTCAGAGCCTAAGTGTGCAGCAAACATCGTTACGGCCCCCGGCGGACAAGAGTTGTCGGCTGGCGAGATTCTTACCTGACAGCGCGACCAGCGCTGACGACAGACGCACGCAAAGCCACGTGACCCCACGAGAGGCAGTGGGCAGTGTGTGTGTTAATCTCAGACCAAGCTGGGACTGGACATCTGAACGGACGTGTGTGTCGAGAGCAAGGCGTTTTGTGTGAATCTCCGTGGTTGTGAGCTGAACGACTGATATCGTGAGCGTTAGACCTATGAGCTGTTTTGTGGTTGTGAGTTATCTGTTGTACATTGCTGTAACTATTGTTATGTATTTAATGTGGTAATAAATCCATAGAACTTGTTGCTGTGTCTTACGTCGAATTACGTTTGTACTTGTACTGTCTCACATGTGTTAGCCAACGAGCCTAATATAAGATCCTGACACCATGGATAGACAGAAAAACCAATGACCAAGCACTACAAGAAACAAATTAACATCGTAAATAGATTAGAGAAATTAGACGTAGACAGTCAAAATTTTTTGGGACATGTTATGAGAAGAAATAAATTGCAGAACTTAGTGACAACTGGCAAGATCGAGGGGAGGAGAACAATGGGAAGGCAGAAAAGTAACTACCTAGATGGCTTGACCACATGGCATGGTCGAGACAAGAACACTGAGCTGATCCACGATTCTGATGATCGAGTGAGGTGGCGAGTCATGACCGCCAAACGCTTATCGGCATGGCACATGATAGATGGATGGTCCAGTTTCTGCTACCAACAAATCCATTTCCGCTGTATTTTCGTCATGAATGACTTATTAATTCACGAATACCGTATGCAAACGAACCAAGTTAACACTTGAGAAGTGTCAGTAACATAAGCAAACACCGTCACCCCGCCCACGTCAGCCTAGCATACAGCCTCTCATAAAGGCTGAAAAGAAAACTAACGCTTGAATAACAAGTACATAGAACGGTGTGTTAGATTCAAGTTTGTTCAGCTCTGCACTATCACTTCTACGATGGCTCGATTTCTACAGGCCCCGACGTCAGTGGTGCCCACAATATGGTGAGTAGGCAGCAACTGTGGCAAAAGCATTCAAAGGAAATCAACGACTCCGTCATTGAAACATGTCTGCTCAAGAAATTAATTCAAGCATATTTTTTCATTAATTTTGTTAACGTGTAATTATGCAAAGGAAAATGAAGGGCACTTGTACACACACTGAGGCATATTGTGTATTTGGAAGAGTTCCATATTTTTGTAGGGCTATCGGCATTTGTGGTGACACAATGAAAGAAATTAAAAGACGAATATCTATTGCTTTTCAAAGACTAAACCAATTGAATAATTGTGGATTGGGACAGATAGAACGACAAAAATTAGCTGTGAAGGGCATGCATCTTTCCCATTGCAATATACGCCTGTGAGACCAGGACACTTACTACAGTGCAAAAATGCCTTTGAATATAAATGTTATAGACGAGTTTTCAGAATATCTTGGAATGCATCCATACTTCAAGAGCTGAATATTTAAGAAGGTTGGCTATTAAAGACGATCAAACAAAGAAATTTTAAATATTTTGGTCACTTGAAACGTCATGAAAGTTTGGAGAGAACAGTAATGGAAAAATAATATGCCTGATAAGAGAGGAAGAGGAAGGCCAAAGAGAGGAGGGGTGCAGGATGTGGCGGATGATCTCCAGATGGATATA
>JACEFZ010004421.1:0-5000 GCA_014155875.1 Cepaea nemoralis | reverse complement strand
CCGCAGTTTTATATCAACATCATCATCATCATGTGCTAAGCGGATAAGCGTGGGCGGTCATGTTTCGACAGCTCACTCGATTACCAGAGTCGTGGATCAGCTCTGTGTTCCTGTCTCCACCACGCCACGTGTTTTAAATACATAAGTGCAATACACACATATCTTCTTGCCACGTTCGTATTTAATAGAAAACAGACTGTTGTGGATATCTAACAAGTATCTAACAAGTATCTAACAAGCCGTCTCCGTGGCGAAGGTTTTACTGGCGCAGTTTGTAATCCCGCACACCCGTGTTAGAAACACAGCTGCGGGCGATTTGGCAGCAGAACGCCTTGCGTTGGTTTTGTATGGATGCCGACCGTTCAGAACGCAAAGGCAAACAAACTACTGAACGTAAACGTGCCAAGATGTCACAAAAGCAAAAAATGCTGGTGTTGACTGCGACGTCCTGTAAAGGATATGCAACTAACAATTATACAAAATGCATATTTCTCGTGCCCAAGCAATGCACTACAATGTATACTTAATATTCCTAAGTGTGTTATCAAAATGGCACTTGTAAGTACATTGCGAAAATGCAGGCTTTTCACATTTTTCACTTCAATAAAACCGGTTGTGAATAACATCCCCAGTCACTGAAGCATAACGAGAACCAGCCAGGGGAGGCCAAGAAGTGACACCCAAAGTTACAACGAACCAGACTTTGCAGGACGTCCGTCGGTTAGTCATTTCTCAAGAGGTACTAGGCAACTGTGATACGAACCTGTAGCCGCGTATCTTCACGTATAGAACTCGGAAAGTAACATGGTGAGTCCAGACTTGTTAATATTTCTTTTAAACGAGTGGATTTAATATAAACACTACTGTAAGTGGAAGTTACGGTATGCATGTTGTTCTAACAGATGTTCAGGTCTATAATTAAATAGTGTTTATTCAACAGGTGTTCCGGTGTATAGTTAAACTGTGTTGTTCAAACATTTCTTCCAGTGTATAGTTAAGCTTTGTTGTTCTAACAGATGTTCCGTGTGTAGTTAACCTAGGTTATTCTAACATTTCTTCCGTGTATAGTTAAACTGTGTTGTTTCAATGGGTGTTCTGGTTTATAGAAAACTGCGCTGATCAAAACAGGTGTTCCGATATACCGTTAAACTTTGTTGTTCTAACACAGTGGTTCTCAACTGGTGGGAAATCCCCCCTCCCCAGGGGGGAATTTTAGGGTTTCCAGGGGGGGGGGGGGGGGAATTAAGATTATTTCAAAATCACATTAATACAAGAACCAGTTACTTGATATTGTTTTTCTCTCTAAATTTTGCGGTTCTGTACTTCTCGCCCCAATGAAATTCATTTTATAACGTAAGGAGACCCGCAAATCACGTTTTATGTAGATTTTAGACTTGTTCTAGTTACTAGTATGTGTTATTAAATTTAGCTTCCATTTTTATGTATACTGTGTAAGGGTGGGGGAAGGGGAATTTATAGGGAGGACATTTGCAAGGAGGGGGGGATGACGTTCTGAACATGTGGTAAAGGGGGGGGGGGGGGGCATGGGCCTCAAAAGGTTGAGAACCACTGTTCTAACAGTTGTTCCGGTGCACAGTTAAATATTTCTCTTTTAAAAAGCAATGGCAAACTAATGAACGTAAAATTACCTTAAAATGCAAACTGGGATTGATCATAACGTCTTGCAAAGGACATGCAACATTTTGTATGTCCTTTTCCTTGTGTGCACCAGACACAGAACATTCTAGTTACACTGTTCTTGTGTTTTCTCCATGTGTGCCCTATCCGCATCTGTTCCTCGTCCTTTGGCTCACTGGCGATTTTGCCTAGTTGGTGGTGGTGGTGGTGGGGGGGGGGGGGGTTGTCAACTGCAACGAGACAAAAGAGTGTTGAAGTGCTACATAGAACCTGTACTGTTGTATGGATGTGAAGCGTGGACAATGCGCAGACAAGCTGAAAAACATCTAATGGCAGAAGAAGTGTGATTTCTGAGACAAATGCAACGAAATAGAAAAACCAGCGAGCAAGTCCAACAAGAAACAAATGAAAACCGTAAACTGATCAGCGAAATTCGACGCAGGCAGTCACGATCTTCTTTTTTTTTTTTGGGGGGGGGGGGGGGGGGGGGCATGTTATGAGAAGAAATAAACTAGAAAACCCCGGTGACAGTTGGCAAGATGGAGGGGAAAGAACAAGGGGGAAGGCAGAGAAGTAAATGTCTGGATGGCTTGGCCGCGTGGCTTGGTCGAGACAAGACCGAAAAGTTGATTGATAATTCTGGTGATCGTGTGAGATGGCGAAACATGACCGTAAGTCAAACTCGTTACTGGAATTCAAATTCAATAATTGGAAACTATATTACGGGATACGAACAGCTATATACGTATCAAAGTTTCACAACCATTGATTAGCAATCATAGGAGTAGAACAAAGACGTAGAGATTATTAGAGTAAACATTTATTTTCGTATATCCTTTACAGGCCGTCTCCCTGGCCGAGGCGTTAGCAGCTTTCTCCGTAACCCCGAATACTCTCGTGGTTGACGTGAGCGCACGAGAATTGGGAGCGGTTCGAGTCGCGCCAGTGACTTATGAGAGTATGGAGACGGTCGCTCAGAAAGTCATGGCGTGCTGATGAGCGTAATCTAGCCTAGGAATCAACATACAGCTGAAAGATGCTGGTGTTGGCCGCATTATCCTGAAACAGGATGGAAACGCGGGGGAAAAAAAATATCCTTTACAGGACATCGCTGTCAACATCAGCATCTTTCAGCTGATTGTTGATTTCTTGGCAAGATTACGCTCAGTAGCTTAGAGTATACAATAGACAACATAAAAGTTGATAGCTATTGTCATAGTTACCAAACCATGATTTGAACCTGTCAACTCCGATCTAGTTGTTTATGTGCTGTCTTAGCGGCTGCCAGGATTCCACAACAACTGCTTTCTTAGTGGTATATATATATATATATATATATATATATATATATATATATATATATATATATATATATATATATATACATATATATACCAGTGTATGTGGGTGCGTAGATAGTGTATATGGTGCGTAGATAGTAAATATGGTGCGTACATGACTGTATGTGGTTGCGTACATGAGTGTATGCGGGTGCGTAGATGTGTGCCTGTATGCGTGTACATGTGTAAGTTAAGGACGTTTATAACAGGCCCTGGGGCTTATTGCGCATAAAGTGATATCCCCAGATGTGTACAGACCAGTTGGAAATCAATCGGGGAGTTGGTCAATATAGCCCGGACGCCCTTACTTCGCATGACATTTCTTAATACCCTAGAAAGGCCGGGTTAACCTGGGTACGCCGATGAATTGTAAACATCCGCACCCGTTGCAACCCGTAACCACCAGGCCAACAGCCAGTGCGCCAGCCACTCCGACATCGCGGCTGCCCGTGCCCACGCGTATGTATGCGTGGATACGTGTGTGTATGTGTGTGTATGTGTGGGAATGTGTGTGCTATCGTGTGTACGCGTGTGTATGCAGGTGTGCACTTTGGCAGGTTGTCAACACACGTGTGACTTAACGTCCAATACCCTACCATGACGGCAGTTGATATCCACGTGTCAATGCTAACAGGTGTCACCCAGACCAGAGTAAATACCGGGTGTCTACGGAGCCTTTCATACAGGGTGAAACAGTACTCAAATAGTACCACATTTTTTTTTTTTGGGGGGGGGGGGGGGGGGGGGGGGGGGGTTGCATGTTCTTTGCAGGACGTTGTGATCAACTTCACATTTTGTGTTTTAGCAATTATACGTGCAGTAGTTTTGCCTCAAAGTCAGAACTCACCGTTCAAGGGTGTATTTTTAATGACAGTGTGGTGTTTGAAAATATTGCCGGTCCAAGTTTTGTATTTACCTATTATGTTGCATGAACTTTACAGAGGGTAAATACAAAACATGGACTGGCAATATTTTCAAACAGTACACAGTCATTAAAAATACACCTTATACAAAGTAATGGAGCACTATAGGATGTATTTTTAATGACTGTGCAGTTTTTGAAAATATTGCCGTTCCAAGTTTTGTATTTACCCACTATGGAGTTCATGCAACATAATGCAACATAATAGGTACATACAAAACCTGGAACGACAATATTTTCAAAAACTGCACAGTCATTAAAAATACACCCTGTACCTGGCCATCAGCACACCGGAAGTTTAAGGGCCAGGCTTTTATCCTTTCGGCGACGTGAACAATACCAACATTGCATGTTTTATTTTTGAACAAATAAAGGTCGCTTTACACACCTGACGGCGCGCCTGGTATACGACGCTTGACCCATATTCTGTACACCAGTACTCGATGCCTCGTGTGGGCAATATCACGTCGGTGACCTTTACCCCCAAGACATTTCTTGCTACCAGTTTTAGACTGGGGTCGACCTGGATCCATTACACAATATTATAATCCACCGTGATGGGGATCGAACTCATGACTCGCCTGTCGGCAGGCGAGCATCTAGCCGCAACGCTACCTCCGCTCCTACATATACACCAAACCATGTATTTTCCCTACCATGTTTCCTTTCTTTCTTTTTTTTTTTTTTTTTGCGTTCACTCGTTTTGAAATCAGGCCAAGTCCATATATTACTTCGAGTGCACTGGGCTGATTCTTGCGTGAGGATTAGCTTCCCCTATTACCAGTGTGCCCGCTCCGTAGTGAAGAGATTTCGGGCCCAGTTCGTAATCTCGCATACCCGTGTTCGAAACACAGCTGCGGGCGATTTAGTAGCAGACCGCCCTGCGTTGTTTTTTTTATGGGTGCCGGTCGTTCAGAAAGCAATGGCAAACTACTGAACGTAAACTTGCCAAGAGATCACAACAGCAAAAAATGATGGTTTTGACTACAACGTCCTGTAAAGGATATGCAACTAAAAACAAACACACAATTACAAGTGTACCTACATCGAGAAAACAAAAAATTTTTTCCCCGGGGAAAAAAATTCCCAAATTTTGGGGG
>JACEFZ010004420.1:15000-20981 GCA_014155875.1 Cepaea nemoralis | reverse complement strand
TTTAAAAAAGCCAAAGGGAAACCCACGTAAAACACTTAAGGAAAGATAGTGATGATAAGGAAATAATAATTACAATAATAATTATTATTCAGACACCGGATACTTAGATGAACAGGTCGTCAGAAGAGCTACAATATCCCCAGATTTTAGAAAAGATCCAACACAAAGTCAATTAATAACAACTCCAGTTTGTGATGATACTCAAGAACAGACAATACCGAAAAAAATAGAAGAAAAAAATATGAATGAAGGTCATTATGATAGTATAGAATCTATGGAAGAAGAGATAGGAGCTCCATTTAAAAATACTAGACAAGCAACGAAAAGGAGAATAGAGAGACAGAGAGAAAGAGAAGTGAAAAGACAGAGAAGGATTAGGGAACATTCATCAAGCGACGAATATATACCCCTATTAGAAAGGTCGTTAAGAAACGATGATAGAAAAATTAGATTGGATATAGAAGAAAAAAGATTGGCAGCTGCTAGTAATAGGACATACAGATTGAAGAATAAATGGATGAAAATTCAGAATCAAATAGTAGTATGGAAGAAAATAATACTTTATACGAAGAAGAAGATATTGATGTGGAGATAGCACTTATTCAAAGGAACTTGGAGTTACTGAAGGAAATGGAAACGTAGGAAATAAACTGATAGAAAATACTGCAGATAGCAAGATATATATTTCATGATTTAAAAAGGAAATAGATAATTGAGGGTGTATATGACACATTAGACATGGAAAAGGGTTATGTTGATACTTATAATGAGTTGTCTTTGAGCAGTAGGACATATTTAGGTATTAAGATAACTAATATGGCTGTAACTTCGAAGGAAACATATATTTTTCTTCTGTAATTTATTGCCGATTGATTTTATGTTTTGACTTATTGAGTTTTTCTTAGATAGATAATATAAGTTATTGTTAGTCCATAAAAGAGACTAACAATATATAGGATGTATGTTATATTATTTTAAAATATGTTTTTCCTTGAATGAGTTGATATCTTTATTTAATATGAGGGGAAACATAAATGATGTAAAAAAAATTGGGGGGTTTATGATGTCCTGTTGTGATTTTATTTCGCTTAACTCATAATTTAAGTGAAATGTTTTGTGTGTTAAATAAGAATTACTTTGGTTACAAATGTATTGGTTAAGTTAAGTTTTAATTATAAACAGTTGATGGTTTTGTCCAGTACACGGGACTTTATATAGTACCTTTCGTTCAGAAAATAGTAATAAACTACTGAGGACTAGTAGAGAGACATATTATCTTGGTGAATAGATATGTTCATGGGTATATTCTGTTGCTGTGATAATCAGCATGAAGAGGTTGATATGGCTATGAAATATTAGAAAACATATGTCGGGGATGGCTATGGGAAAGTTGAAATAGGAGCTGCATTAAAGTCAGCATTATTTGAAGATATATGGATTAGATACCATATTATGAGTAACGATATTGTCAGGGTCTTAAACTTGGCTCGCTTGCCTAACAAGTGTGAGACAGTACAAAGACAACGTGATTTGACGTAAGACTCAACGACACATCGTTCGATGGATTTATTAACATATCAAATACAGAACGATGATCACAAATATATATAATGGATACTTTACAACTTACATCCACAATACAGTTCACAAGTCTGACTTGCAAGATGTCCAGACACTCGCCTTTCAATACAGAAACCATACAACGCCTTTCTCTCAATCACACGTCCGTCATGTTCCGTGTCCCCAGAGCTGTCTGGACCTGGTTCGCAACTTGCCTCCTGCCTGACGTGGCGTCACGTGGCAGGCGTGCGTCTTGCGTTTGGCGGCCTGACCGCTGGTCAGCCAGCGATCTCGCAGGCCGGTAACTCCTATTCGCCTGGCGGCGCAACGCAGTTGTTGCATCCCTTACTGGGAGCTAAGTCGCCTGGCGGTCGTAACGATGTCCCTGCATCGCTGTCCCCTGTTGGACTCTGACACGCTCCCCCGGTAAAATCCATGAAAGATGTCGTCTTTCATGTATAATGTCTGTACCTGTTGGGTTAATAATATACCCTTGTCAGAGTCTACCTTTCTATTGTTATACACAACGTTATCAAAAATACACACATGGCATAGAAATATATAAGAACTGGGAGTTGGGTACAAAGACATGTGGTGTTTCATGTTTAACACATATCAGGCTTCACCCTCTCGATGGCTGGTTACCTCAATTGTATTATCACCCAGTCAGATCAGTAGTACCAGCTTCACGCATCTACCTCGCAGCAATTTGAAAAAAAATAATAATATGGTTCTTGGAACAAAAACCATCTAGCCAGACTGAAATACGACTTTATATAAGTCGTATAAAACACTCCAACCCTGTCCCTACTTGGCCAGGAGTTATTGTGTTGGTATACAATGTTGGCAACACTCTGCCATGCCCAGTAGATGCCTGCCTGTGGTGTCAACACTTTAACAACAACATGTTATATTACACACAACACATTAGCATATACATTTCAAATTATGGCCCTTTGTGTGAAAATGTAATAACAATACATGAAAGGGAAATAATTTTAACATTAGTGAAACACAATAATTTACAATAACTATTTAATTTCTTAGTGTCATTGCTTGACGTTTCTTCATATTAACGAGAAAAGGTCGGTAATATGAATACGTTAATCAAGATATGATTCTAAGATTACATTAGAGAAATAAATAAACACACAATTCGTGTATTCAATTTTTATAGAATCCTAAACATTTAGAATCGTCAAAACTTTTTAACCTTTTATATGTTGTCTGCTATTTTTGTCCCAAATTTCTAATTAATCCGGAAATACACACGAACACTAAAATCAGCTGATGGTAAAGCTTGCAGAACACACCTGTTCCGGTTTGATGTAGTTTAAGGAAGGTACAATGTTCTCAAAGTTCGTGTTGGATGTTGCTACACAATCTTCTGGATTACGATCGAATGTTCATGTGTTAGATTGTTTTCAGTCGAACATTAAAGATTTCGGTTCACTGCAGAGGTGTAGAAAAGTCGTCACTGTTCAGTTTTTACTTTCACACTCGTAATTAAAATGTTCCTGGAAGATTCCACACGAAGTTGTCACTGTCACGTTGGTTAATTCGCTTCAGGTAAGTGCGAATGTGACACTGTTCTTGTACGTAATATATACAGTTAATAACGTTCGCTTTCTACCACATACTGCACATTTATACACGACAATCACTACATGAACTATTAAAATAAGAACACTATATATAATGGGAGTAATCCCTATCACAATATTGTAGACATTACACAGCTTTTTGTGAATGAAAAACCACTATTCACTGCTAAATGGCTGTGTCCGTCTGAGTGTATTTCTACATACTGCACTCAGACATTGGTGCTCACTGGGTCGGTCGGACAACGTGACAAAAGATCGGCAATTGAATTGGTTCTGCCTGGATATGTCGAACCTCAAAGCTATAATCTTGAAGTTTCAAAGACCAACGCGCTACCATATGGTTCGAAGGCACCCCTGAATTCATCCATCGTAAGGGCCTGCTGTCCGATTCTACGATGAAATGGCGTCCTAGAAGAAATCTAGATAATTTTGTAATACCTACTACTAAAGCTAGGTCTTCCAATTGAGGAATGGACCATGCCCGCTCTCGGGCCTTCAGCTTCCTGGATACAAAATAAACGGGGTGGAGGATGTTGTTATACTCCTGCCACAGGACTGCTCCAATCGCCACGGAGCTAGCATCTGTGCGTAATCTGAAAGGTAAACGGATATCGGGCAATTTAAGGATAAGATTGCGTTCATTCTTATCAGAAAAACATGATAGAACTTTATGAAATGCAATTTTTAGGCATTGATCGTGTACAATTTTCTCTGGTTTATCTTTTGTTAGTAGATTAGTAAATACCTCGGTCAGTTCAGAAAAATCAGGAATAAACTGCCGGTAGTAATTTATTAAGCCCAACAAACTTCTGACTTGTTTTTAGTAGTCGGAAGTGAGAGTTTTAGTATCTTGGACACAATTTTATCGTCTGTCGTGACAAAGCCATTGGATATTTTGTAACCCAAGAATGATATTTCCTGGTAGGCTATGTCTACTTTTGCAGGCTTCACTGTCAGTCCGTGCTGTCTGATCCGTTCAAATGGCTGGTCTAAAGTCTTAATGTGCTCAGTCATTGTCTCTGTGTGAATACATATGTCGTCGATATAGCAGATTATGTTAGGAATGTCTACTAGAAGTAGTCGTGTCATCCGTACAAATGTGGCTGGGGCGTTAACAAGCCCAAATGGAAGTTTGCACCATTCGTACAGTCCCCAAGGTGTGGCAAATGATGTCAGATGTCTGCTCTGTTCGTCTACAGCAATCTGCCAATAACCTTTCGTCATGTCTACCGTCGTAAAGAACCTAGCGTCTGTCAGTTCTGTCAAAAGATCGTCAGTGTTTGCCATTGGCTCAAGATCTAGAACAGTTATTTTATTCAGTTTTCGGTAGTCGATGCACAGTCTTATTGTATTGTCCTTTTTGCGTACTATGACCATCGAACGATGTGTCGTTGAGTCTTACGTCAAATCACGTTGTATTTGTACTGTCTCACACTTGTTAGGCAAGCGAGCCAAGTTTAAGACCCTGACATGTGTGAACTTGTTGGTTGGTTAATAGAGAATAGATAAAAAGGGGGGCTGTGAATGGCAGCATATAAGCTTGGGTATATAGATGGACAAAGAAGCGTATCATGGGATGTGAGGGGGGCAAGATATAGGAGCTGTGAAAAATCAGCGTTAATTAATTTAAAATGTTCATGGAATATGAACATTGGCTCGTGGTTGAAGATGAGATAAGTGAAATATAGACAAGGTTGTGGATGGCAATATAAATGTTGAGTATATATATGTTGAGAAAACTTAGAGCAACTTAATTTATAGTGAACAGATATGTATTTCATAAGATATATTTTAAAAAACTTTCTACGAAAGTTTTTTCGTGGGTAAGAGAGGTAAATGTGATTGTGTTGACTATTCATTCCTTTATACTTTT
This sequence comes from Cepaea nemoralis, assembly GCA_014155875.1. Taxonomy (NCBI): domain Eukaryota; kingdom Metazoa; phylum Mollusca; class Gastropoda; order Stylommatophora; family Helicidae; genus Cepaea; species Cepaea nemoralis. The sequence goes on along the minus strand of JACEFZ010004420.1, from coordinate 15,944 downwards.
CATAAACTGGGTGCGCACCCCTTCTTTACTTTTTTCTAACTACATTTTTTCTGTCTATCCTGTGTTATGAAAGAGTGAGAAATTTCATAATGTCAAGTGTACGATAACGATTGATACAATACGTTCTTATGATATATATATATATATATATTTTTTTAAAGAAACTTGAAGAACCAGGAACGAAGAAGAAGTTCATAGTGGTTTGCTATGTGACAGGGGGAAGAGTTACAAATAGAATGAAATATTTACTTGAAATAGAGATAGTTTGGGGTGGATTAGAGAAGTTGTGGGAGGTAAGGAGAGAAGGTGTAGGATAGAGGGATTAAGAGAAAAGACTTTTGAAAAAAAAGTCTTTTTAAAAACACAGGGAGGTGTAGCAGAATGAATAGTATCAGCTGGGTGTGCAAGCATACAGCACGCTTGAGCATCAAGATAGAACAGCTAGAAGGATGCTCAAGTCGTGACTTAGCTTGTTGTGGGTTAGTTAGTTACCACCTGGAACGAGAGAAGAGAGGTCAACATCAACATCGCATTTTGTTTGTGTAAAGACTTTGTATCAACCATCGCAAATAAAGCCTGTTCTACAATAATCTAACTAAACTATTTGGTCCACTGTATACATGTACTGTTATATAGTCTTCAGACATTATGTGCCGAATGTGCACGATATTTGTTATATTTACATACGATGTGTAGTCTATGTACATTATTTGTAATTTGTACACAATATTTAGCCACGGTAGCGAAGTGGATAGCTTGCCTGCCTTGAGGTTATGGGTTCGGATTAGCATCGAGACGGATTAGTAAAATTGTCTTGAACTCCCAAGTTGATCCAGCTTATAATGGGTACCAGTAAACGTCTGGGGAAGTAAAGGAGATCGGTGTGATTTTTGCCCACATCAGCCCTCGAGTGTTGATTGGCATATAACATATGGGGCTTGCAC
>JACEFZ010004420.1:0-10000 GCA_014155875.1 Cepaea nemoralis | reverse complement strand
ATGATAAAGAATTCTTACGCAAACCCGTCTGACAAATTGCCTTTTATATCTCGTACATTATTTTACTCATGTGTCGCTTATAAGGTCAATCTTAGAAAATAGTATGCCATGCTAGACATTCTCTCTCTCTCTCTCTCTCTCTCTCTCTCTCTCTCTCTCTCTCTCTCTCTCTCTCTCCTCTCTCTCTCTCTCTCTCTCTCTCTCTCTCTCTCTCTCTCTCTCTCTCTCTCTCTCTGTGTGAATGTATGTGTGTGTGCATGTGTGTGCGTTTGCGCGCGCGTTCGTGAGCGTGTGGTATAGGTATCCTTGTTAGAGGTATTTTTGTACTCAGCTGACCAAAGTAATTTGTAACTGATTTACGGCTGTAAGTCGGGGAAAGCTTTAAAGCGCATGAGAGTCAATTTCATTGCGCCGGGTTTATCCCATGTGGCTCTGTCTCCCCTCCCCACCCCCAGGGCGGCCTGTCGAAAACGTGGCACAAAGCGACGAACTCCGTAGCTCCAGTGATGATCCCCAGGCGTCTCAGGGAAATAATGCACCTGTGAAACGACCGACGTAGGCCGGACTCGAACCCACATCTTTCGGAACGGGGATGCAAGCGGAGTAACCACTTGGCCACGGAGACTCCCAGTCGGGGAAATAACAAGTCAAGAGGACTGAGAAATGTACGGATGCTTAACTCTGGAGCTACCAATCCTACCGTGTGTTGAGTAACTGACAAAGTACTCTCCAGACTGCCTTGTCACAATTTGTGACATACAGTGTTTCAGCTCCAGTGTTGTGACAATACTGTAATCTGCATTCACAACACCCACTTGCCACGAATTTTTTTTAATGTTGCATATCCCTTGCAGGACGTTGCAGTCAACACCAGCATTTTTCAGCTGCTGTTGATGTACTAGGCAAGTTTTTAAGATTTTACGTTCAGTAGTTTGCTATTGCTTTCTGAACGACCGGCTCCCATACCAGCACGTTATAACACAACGCGACACGGTCTGCTGCACAAATCGGTCTCGGCTGCGTTTCGAACGCCTGGTAAGCGGATCACGAACCGCGTTCCCAAGCCTTTGGCCACGATACGGACATAAATAACCTTGACATTAGTCACATGCCCTCTGTTAGTTCTTCATGAAAGAGACAAAACTATATATACTAATATAATTCTGAGTGATTGGAGGAGTTGCTGGTCGAGTGGGTAGAACTCCGGACTCGCCTTCGGGAGACCCGGGTTCGATCCCTCGGTAAGGTGTGGGATTTTTTTTCTGTCGGGTGCAAAAAGAAAATCCTAACCTGCACAGTTCGCGGCGACTGCACTAGCCAGGCGGTCTTAATTCCTCAGGCTCAAAGACCCCTCTGCCATACACCGCGAGGTACTATATTGGCAGTAAATGACAGTGACAGTTTAAAATCCTGAGCTATCTACCTGTAAGGATGCTAATGTTTGTTATAATGTTGCTCGTTAGTCTTTGTAGCAGTCCTGGCAGTACATCATGCATTTCAAAATCAATGATCAGACAGCATCGATCGCACGGGCATTTGTACTTCTTTCACCTGTTTCTATACATGGATTCTATAAAACATTTTAAAGCAAATGTTTATTCTCCGGGAAGGTATGTTTTATTAGTTAGGCTGTGACACTAACATTACCATTTTCTGTCAATGGTACTAACATGTCTTCTGCCACATGGCGTAAACTTGCATGTTCCTCTATAGATTTCGGATCTTTATGTTCTTGATCAATTCTCTTGATGACATTCCTTCATGCCGCCGTATTAGGCTATACAGTATCATTTCTCTCAGTCAGCCACTGCCTCTTTTACCACTGATCTCCCCAGTGCCTCTCTTCTCATTTTATCACCACAGAACAGACTTTTCTTATAATTAAATGTATATTTTATAACTTTTACTTAGCCTTTTTTTCAGCTAGCGCGTTGGCGAAGTTGATAGGGAATTTCACATATAATATCATGAGTACAACAGGGCGAAGGTTCGATATCTGCACTCGTCGCCTGCTAAGTGCTAAAGACTGGCCAACTATGTCTCCACACATTCAGGTTTACAACAAATGATGGCGCTATCATATCATAGATCCATAGAAGGACACTACTTCTGGACACAGTTCTTCATTTTAAATTCTGTGCAGTTTTTGAAAATATTGCCGTTCCAAGTTTTGTATTTACCTATTGTGGAGTTTGCCGGTCTCCCCTGTCTAGGGGTTACACGACTTTATCTGTAATCCCGTATACTCTAGTGAGTAATGTGACGTGCGCGAGAATCGGTAGCGGTTCTCTCCGCGTCGGTAACTTAGGGGATGTGAGCCGGTCACTCAGAAAGCAATGGCAAACTACTGAGCGTAATCTTGCCAAGAAATCAACAATCAGCTGAAAGATGCTGATGTTGACAGCGATTTCCTGTAAAGGATATGCGGAAAAAAAATGTGGAGTTAAAGCAACACAATGCAACGTAATAGGTAAATACAAAACTTGGAACGGCAACATTTTCAAAAACTGCACAATAATTAAAAATACACTCTGTAGTTACCCGTGCAATCCAAGGCATTCGCAACATTCTTTTCAGAAACTACCTCCCGGTTGTTTCGTGGCTCTTTCAAATGCATTCCTGCTCATTGAATGCCAGTTTCAGAATTCTTCTCGTGCTCGGCCACTAGACAGTTTTATCGACTGTGTTCCCAACTCACGTATTCAAGGGATTTACCAGTCTGCCCCGCACACTCACAGGCGCCCAAATCCCCACCACACATCAACCCTAACGCAAACAGTCACGCCAAGGCGCGATCTATAAGATATGATGGCTGGTGACAGTCCCCTATCCTCTGGTGATCATTACTTATGCTCGTCGACCAACAGTCTTCTCGTTATGAACACAGCTCATAAACACATTCACTGGGAGTCTCCGAGGTTGTGAGTTCGATTATTACCTACGTCGCTCAGTTCACGAGTGCAGTTTTCTCGAAGACTCCTGGGGTCGTCGCTGGAGCTACGGAGTTGTTGCTTTGTGTGACCTTTCGACAGGCCGCCCTGCGGAAAGTGACTGAGACATATGGGGTAAACTTGGTGCAATGATCGATATTGTCTTGCAATCCCTTTTAATCAAGTATTGATAGGCGCTCATAGAAGCGGAAGGACAACGATATTAGAGGACACACTAGACAACATACAAGTTGAAAGCTATAGTTACCCCACGGGGATTAAAACCTGTGACCTCCAAATGAGGCCAGCATTGTTGCCGCAGAAACAAGTGTACTTCGACGTATGACCAACTAGACATGAAGTCCAATTTCTGTCCGCCTTTAAAGAGTGATGCTAACTGCATGATGAACACAGTCGCACGGCATTTGCACATTTAGTGTATCTTGAGCTAACACGCAGAAATATCGCGCTGCCTGTTAAACTTCCGGTGTGCTGATGCCGAGTAGCGGAATCGCCGACTAAATCGGTAAGTTGGACTAAGATTATGACTTTCCGTATTTGACTTGGGGTCGTAAATTCCAAAGTACCTCATAAATCGTAGTGGGTTCACCCGATGAAGAGGGAAATTGTTAATACGGAAAGCCAATCCACACGTAAACATCAGTTCAGTGCAAACATCAGTCCCACATTTGACCCTGCTCTTTCGACTAGTGTAATTTCAGTTTTCACGTGCCGAGAGACTTTTTTAAATATGCGCGACGTGCATTCGGGTCCTCCTTAATTTCATCCTTATCCCATCAGAAAAATCTCCAACTGGACAGGGATTCGGACACATGACCACCGAATTGGCAGGCAACCGTGCGAGCTACAGTGGGTTCCCACATGTACATATCAGCAATTTTTTTCATTATGTTCCATAACTCTTCCTGTAAAACAACCGGCGCTGTGATTTAGGGGCATTGAACGTCTTTCCCATTTCCCCGTCAAACCCAATCGGGGTTTCGAAGTCAGCCGTATGCGATTTGGAAGCGGACCGCTGTGCGTTGATTTTGATGGTATGAGCGTCTTTAGTACAGAGATAAGTGGCAAGTACTGAGTTTGAGAACTGCCTGGTAAACCACAAACAGCCAAGCAATACAGAGGTTGATTGTGACGTCTTGTAAAGGACATGCAGCTACGTTTTAAATTAACGTGATGAGATACAACTCAAATGAAACCAGCAACACGTAGGGACAGATTTATCATAGTGAATCACAGCAATAATTTAACCGAGAAATATTGATTTATATCTACATGTGTCTGTCAGGTCCTAGAGATAAATATGGAAAATCTTTATTAGAAGCCGCACAAATTGGCAAGAGCGTATAGCACTGTGAAGAAATGATATGAAGCAACGTGACATTATAAATAGACAATAAATATTGTTGATATTCTTGATTGCATACATATGACAGGCAACATTTTCAGATGTTCCTGAAAATGATTTTTACGTCAACATTTATAACAACACTTTCTGGACCAAAAATAGCCAGGGTGTGTATTTTGGAATTAATCGATTCTGTCCTTGAGAAGAAAATAAGGGTGGGTAGTAAGGTAGCCAATGAAATAAAAGCAAACGGGAGAAAGAACTCTATCTTTGGAAAATAAGGATGGGAAAAGACCGCGGACAAGTTCTGATGCGATAATTTAGTTCTCCTGTACCGAAGAAACCACTGTGTGTTAATCAGCTGCTATTCTACATGCCGAAAATACAATGATTTTTCAGATAAAAAAATGCAATATCATGATAATTTTCTTCAACAACATTATCATCAAGTATTTCAACACTCATGTTGGTCGTGAAACTTACTGATTATTCCAGTCATAGTCGTCTGTCTTGTGTAGCTTTCTTTAATGTCATTTGACGATTGGAAAGATCAGCGGCTTTACAAAGGTCGACCTAGAGAAATGATGCTTGGTGGTCTGAGACAGTGACGCTGAACCTTATTTTCTGCCAAGTGCCATTTGAATATTTATAATATCATTCGCAGACATATGAAATTATCAGCTGCAAAAATTGGCCTGCTATATTTGGACTGACATATAATGCATTCACCCATAATGTGATGGCTGGAATTGCTTCTCTTCTGTGATGCGTGTGATGTTAGCTGGTATTGATGATGTTGCCTGGTATTAATGATGTTGCCTACACCTCGTTGATCATCCACGATAGCTGCTTGGGCAAACCCGCCTTTAATATGCTGCCTAAGACACACAAACCTGGTAACTCAGGCAGACCTATCGTCTCGGCCTGCTCTTGCCCTACAGAACGGATTTCAGAGTTTCTAGACAGCATGTTTCAGCCGTTGGTTGCCAGCCTCCCTTCGTATATCAAAGACACCAACCACGCTATCTCCATCTTCGATTCCATCAGTTTCACTAACCCTTCTCAGTATCACATCTTCACTTTAGATGTGACTTCACTCTACACTTCCATTCCTCACTCTGACGGCCTTAAAGCCTTAGAATTTTTCTTGGAGAAAAGGCTTAATCCCTCGATAGCCACTGGACCATTACTGCGTCTTGCGGAGTTAGTCCTCAACCTCAACTCGTTTGAGTTCAATGGGGACTACTTCGACCAGCTCAGCGGTGTGGCCATGGGAACTAAGATGGGGCCCAGTTATGCCTGCCTCTTCATGGGCTGTCTGGAGCACCAGGTATGGAGTCAGTACACCGGTAGGCTCCCGGAGCTCTACAGGAGGTACATTGACGACTGCTTTGGTGTCTCGGACATGCCCTTGCCTGACCTACAGAACTTCATTGCCTTTTTTTCAGACTTCCATCCCAGCATCAAACTTACCTCCACCATTTCTTCGTCGGCTGTCAATTTCTTAGACCTCACAGTCTCTTTAGGTTCCGCTGGTCTATGCACGACGGTTTATTATAAACCAACTGACTCGCACTCATTCCTTCTCTATACCTCCTCCCACCCTCCCTCGTGCAAACGTTCTATTCCTTTCTCCCAACTGTTACGTCTCCGACGACTTTGCCAGGATAACAACGACTTCCATCAAAAAGCCCACGAGATGCTTGATTTCTTTCGCCTTCGTGGCTATCCTGATAATGTTCTATCTACAGCTCTTCACCGCTGCCAGTCTATCAGTCGCACTGAGGCTCTCTCCTCCAGGCCGAAACCACGAAACAATAGACCTGTCCTCTCACTTACTTATCATCCCCACAATATTGCTGCCAAGAATATCCTTTTTAAACATCTATCCATTCTCCGGGCGGAATCGACCACTCGTGATGTCTTCTCAGAGGCTCCTCTAGTGGCATATAAGCGGGATCGTAACCTCAGAGATGTGCTGGTCCATAGCAGGCTACCCCAACATCACCAGTCTCTTCCTGGCACGGTGGCGTGTCTTCGATCGGTTTGCAAGACCTGTCCATACGTACTTCAAACCCAGAGTCTGACATTCCCTAAGACGACCTTCCACATCCGTGAGGGTTTCTCATGCATCAGTCGCAACATCATCTATGCGATTACCTGCACACGTTGCGACATGAGATATGTCGGTGAGACAGGATTACGTCTTGGGGACAGATTTCGACAACATCTTTCTGACATCACCAGCGGCGCCCAGAAACCAGTATCTATACATTTCAACAGTCCTGACCACCATGGCGTAGCCGACATACAGGTCACGGCCATCAAATCATGCGCATCCCACGAACGGGATCGGAAGACATTGGAACACCGTCTCATCTTCCAGTTGGGCACACTCTCCCCTCACGGCCTTAATGTCCAACACAGCTTCATTTAACTTCCCACCCCACCCCTCCCACCCCTAGCTTACAGTCCACCATCTGGGTACGTGCAGATCCTTTGTATGACATCACAGTCAACTCTCTTGGCGGATTTACGTTCGGTGTTTTGCCATCATTTTCTGAACGACCGCCACTCATGCCTCTCTGTGTGTACTAACACTATATAGGTTTCCACAGCGGTGTTTCGAGCGCTTAACGATAATTGCTAATTGTCATCTGCGTCCGTAACATCTTTGCCGGTCTCTAATTTCACTTTTCCGCACACATGGGCGCGTCTCCACCCCACTCCCTTCCCGCTTGACCTTTGACCCGTGTACCACACATCCGGTCTATTGATCCACTGGCGCCCTACATGTGTCAGACCTTCCAAGCTAGGACACAGTATTCAGATGAGTACATTTAATTTTAATTAGTTTAATAGTTTAATATTGTCATAGTGTGTTTCATGTAGTTTTGTGTTGGTTTGTATTTGTTTGTCCTGTGCTGACGAAGGCTTTGGCTGCAACGTCCAATTTGTCTCTTGTAGTCGTGTTTTAGTAAAGCTCACAATCTACTTCTCGTTTATTTTGGTGATTCATTCATTGCCTAGTATTGATGATGTTGCCTGGTATTAATGATGCTCCTACTTGATTTATTGATAAATGTTGATAAAACTCTAGCATTTATTGAATTTCGAGTCTCACCTGTCGTTGCCTCTGCAGGGCCAGATCAAATAATTTCGCGGGTCATACACGGCTCCGCGGTCCGGATGTTCACCTCTCCTTGTATACGAAAATGGAATGGCTGAATATCATCAATAGAATTAGAACACCAAGGATCGACATCTGTGGGGAGACATGAAAGCCTCCGCCGTGTTGCAAGGCAATTGATGATGATATTTACAGTTATAGATCTGTGTATAGATGTTTTATAAATGTTGCTCTTGGTGTATCCCTTCCTAATTACCAATATATAGTATTGGGATGTACTGGGCATGTGGTTCTACCTCAATATTTCAAAGACTAACCGGCACGTGATGGCTGATGGGGTTTATAACAAGACGGCCATCATTCCTCTCTTAAGATTTTCTGATCGCAGTGAATTAGATCTGATCCAATTTGGGCACTGACTTAAAGTTGACAATGAAATACCTAAAACCTGTGGCGGGAATATTACCCACACATGCCTAATCCCATTACATAATCACTATAGTTGAACATCAAAGCTGTTGAACTTAAATGTGACAGGAAAATCTTAGAATGCCGTGTGTCAAGAGGAAGTGAAATACTGCCATTCTACAAGATCTGAATATGAAATTAATATGACGTAGCATGTCCCCAGACCTGTGTAAACGTTATAGAGGATAGAATGAACACTAATAGAACAAACTGTTCCCGAAACACTAGACATGGATACACCAACACAAAAATGGACACGCATTCATTACAAATGCCTGGGATTGATCATGTTTGAGGCAGGGAAACTGGCGAGAGGTAGTTCTCTCTTGCGGCCACGTTCTGCAAATAACTGCATTATGGTGATGATGTTAAAGAAAATAGCGTGTGATGGTAACGGACTCACAGAACATCATGAGAACAACAAAGACAGGCATGCTACGTGAAGAGTGGCAAGCTCCAATTTTTTTTTTTTTTTTTAAATCAAAGATAGGAAGCTTCTTTTGGATGTTTTTTCCCCCATGACATGCAGTCGGACAGACTGGCCTAGTCTGCACCTATGGGTGGCGTTTTGGTGCATGATAAGGCAGTTCAGGTCAGAGCCCCTTGGGATAATGTATATCGTGTTGATGAACGGATAAGCCATCACAGTCTGGAGCGATTGGTACTGCAGGGAGTGACTAGAGGATTTGGCCGACACTAAGTACTCATAAAAAAGGCCAGAAGACACATAATCAGACTGCAACCATAAGTATTGGAACTCTTCGCTGGTTGTTGAAGATGAGTACCGAGCGGGTATGGAAATGACCTGAATGTTGTGCTGTTGGTTCTTGAATCTAGTGAACTAGCTAAATAAATATCTCCAGTAAAACTAGTAGCTCTAGTTATCCTAACTGTTCAGATCGCGTATATGTATATGAGCCACTGCAAATCTAACAGCTGCCTATTACGTCGATAATATAAGCTGTTCTGTGCGTAATAAACAAGAAAGGAACGCAACAAAATAAGGCAATCAGAAACTATAAACAAGATGTCACAAATCTTGTTGCGTGGGATTCGCAGGTTGCCAGACCTCCGCACACGCGTCAGTTTTAAGCATTGCTGAAAACTGTTCTCTGTGGGGTCTGCCTCCTTATCTTTCCTCCGTTGATATTTTAATACCAGTTTTTTTATACCGACGAAATCCAGCTTCCTTGACTCTGTGCTAAATCATAAACTGTATACAGTCGCCTCTTTCTTCTTCCGCCGTCTTCATTTTGCTGGATATGTTTGTTGTTAAAGTCAAAGCCAATTACATTAATATCACCCTCATGTTACATGCTAATAATCGTGGGTGGTCACGGATTCGCTTACACGGTAACTAGAGTCTTGGATCAGGTCTAACTTCTCTTGCCGTTTATGTCACGTGATCAAGCCATCCGAGTATTTATCTCTCTGCCAGTAGTATTATATGTTGCTTACCCACCAAAAATTTGTGGAGCGCTCCTCTTTTATTAAGAATAAAGAAGGAGGAGCGGTAGGAGCCGAGAGGAGCGGTCGTTTTTTAGTAAGCGCAAAGAAGCAAGTGCGGGACATAACTCATGAGTAAACAATCGTCTGTTTTTGTGATATTACCTCCCCTTTTTGAAGAATTTTATTAATTTTTTTAAATTAAAATTTAATGATTACTGTTATCATGGGTTGTAGTCGGCGTGGCTTAGTGGCATTCGTTGTTAAGGAATGGATGAGTGGCGGTGTAGCTAGGTAAATGCTTCCGAGCACTATCACCATATCTTTTTAGAGCTTCAAATGAAAACCTTACAAATGTCAAATGGTCAGTAGTATTGATTTTAATGGGTATGGCTTAGCGAAAGTCGGTGTTAAGGAGTGGGTAGCGGTTACTAGTGAGCCGTAGATGGTCGTAGTGGTTTAAACACTATCATACCGTTTACAGCTCTTCAAATGAAAGCTTTAAAAAGTAAAGATGGTGGTTAGCACTGGATGTAGTGGATATGGCTTAGTGACATTCATTGTTAAGGGGTGGGGTGAGTGGATGAGTAATTAGAAAAACGCTTCTGAACACTTATTTTAAACCCGGGGGGTTTTTTTTGGGGGAAATTTCCCTTTTTT
>JACEFZ010004419.1:0-21515 GCA_014155875.1 Cepaea nemoralis | reverse complement strand
CCAAAGACCGAAAAAATCTGTGGAGAGCCATGAACGCCTACGCCAGCCGGCACGGCACTTGATGATGATGTGCTTTACAAAGGATACATTCACAGATTCAACAACAATGACATTACAATGAAATTTTAATCATTCCACCATCATTCATCAGAAATTATAATATTTTTCTGGATGATAATTAGTCATAGTGATGTGGTTCACATCTTTTTAACAATCATGAATTCACACATGAATCACCACAGACAAGCCCTCATCAATTACATAGAATGTTCATTCATCAGAAATCATAATCATATTTGCATGTATGGTAAGTTGGCATATTTGTGTGATTTACAAATGATAAACTCATATATTCACCACCACTGAAATCATAATGGAACTGTACTCATTCCACCATCATTCATCAGACAACATAATCCTGTTTGCATGGGTGGTGACAAGGCATTATTATATGCCTCACAAATGATAAATCCACATGTTTATCATCAATGAAAATACATTTGACTCACCACATAGGTGGTTTCACCCAACACACATGATACATATAGATATCTATTTACCTCCCATGTGCTCATGCACCTTTCTGTTACACAATACACTAATTTCTCATACGAGTGTTGGACATGTAAAATAGTTTCTTCTTAGTGAAGTAAGTATTCTTTGCTTCCTTAATCTTAAGTTAATCACTCCTAAATCACTGTTGATTTAGTTTAACTTCTAAAGAAATAAATTGTACAACCTAGGTCTAATGCTTACACATTAAATAAGTTATTTAACTAGAAGAAACCTTCCTCATGGTTTAACCTCGTGTACCATTTATTCATGTACTACGATATCTGAATAAAGTACTCAGTCTCTCCTAATTAATTTCTTAATTTCTTAAAAGAAACTTACCACCTGGTTACAACATATCCACTTACCAACTCCTTCTTGGGAAAGGCTCGCTTACTAACGTAATATAAAATATAGTATTGTGCTTACCTTCATGTTGACTGAATGGCTTCACGATACATTGACAACAGGTTTCAAGATCTGCCTTGGATTCGTTTTCCCAAATGCATCAGATCTTCTTCTGTCCCGTGCGTGGTTGGTGTAAACAGAATATTTTTTCCGCCAGCATGCTGTATTTATTTCAGTTCCCCCCTGCTGCGCTTGTGACGTCGCAGCCAATCCAAAGACTTATTTCATCTTGTCTTCGGCGCAATGTCATTGTAGGTTGGTATGTCGTAAAATGGGGTTGTAGTGGGGGAAGTATTAATCAATCTTTTTACGGTTTCGAGAATTATATCACAGTGGTGGAAAATTTCGAATATTCTTGGGACATTGATTACCACCAATGGTGACACAATGAAGGAAAGTAAAAGACGAATATCTATTGCTCACCAAAGACTAAAAATGCTGAATAAATTGTGTAGATGGACAGATTGAAATACAAACACTTGTTTGTAAGAGCATGCACTTTCCCATTGCAACATACGCCTGTGAGACCTGGACACTTAATAAACAAGCTGAACAGCGCATACATGCCTTTGAATATAAATGTTATAGACAAGTTCTATGAATATCTTGGATAAAGAAAACAACAAATGAATCCATATTTTAAGAACTGAATATTGAAGAATGTTGGCTATTAAAGACGATAAAACAAAGAAAATTGAAATATGTTGGTCACTTGAAACGTCACGAAAGTTTAGAGAGAACAATAATGGAGGGGTATATGCCTGAGAAGAGGGGAAGAGGAAAGCCAAAGAGAAAATGGGTGCAGGATGTGGCGGATGATCTCCAGATGGGTGTATCTGACGCGGGACATCTGACTTATAAAGTTGTTATGGAAGCGAGGTTCTGTAAAGGACATGCTACTGAAAGAATGAATGAATGAATATGTGTGTGTGTGTGTGTGTGTGTGTGTGTGTGTGTGTGTGTGTTCTATTCGACGGGACTAGTAAACAATTTATATATCTCTGTCTGTCTGTCTATTTGCATGGTAGCCTATGTGTCTCTGTCTGTGTGTCTGTCTACCTGCCTGCATGCTTAAATTAATGCCTGCTTGACTGCCTGTCTGTCTATGTGCCTCTCCATCTGTCTGTCTTTCTGTCTGTTAGCCTGTCTAACTATCTACCTGTTTGTTCTACCTCTTTGTCAAGTGTCGGTATGTCTGAACATCAAACTGTGTTTGTATTCCTACCAGCATGTATGTGTGCCTTTAGGTTTGCCTGCAAACCATTCTGTATATATCGTATATATCCATCTCTCACAAATATATAGTTCGTTCTCTCGTTCCTTCAAACTCTCTCTCTCTCTCTCTCTCTCTCTCTCTCTCTCTCTCTCTCTCTCTCTCTCTCTCTCTCTCTCTCTCTCACTCTGTCTCTCTCTCTTTCTCTCCCTCTTTCTCTCTCTGTCTCTCTCTCTTTCTCTCTCTCTCACACATACACACACACACACACACACACACACCACACACACACACAGTCACACGCAGCAGGCAACTTCACCCACATTAAACCGCAGAGCGGCTACTTCAGGGGACAATGTGGCCAGTCGGCTTCCGCAGAGTTCCAGCTATTGATTACAAAATCGAAACCACGAAATTCCCCAGCCTTTTCCAACTGCTTTTCTTCTTTCCTTCTGGAACGTTTCATCTCCTGCACCCCTGTAAGCCTCTCTCCCAAACGTCTTTATTGCCATCTGTATTTGTTAATGCCTTTAGTCGGCGTCCGTCCCCGCAGTTAAGCGCATGATTTCTGAAGCCCCCCATGCTTCTTGTTTGTCATCCCCTCCTGAATGAGATCCTGTTACGTTGGCCTCCATTAACTATATGGAGATGTTCTACGTCATCGTAGTGGCTCATTAACACATTTCACAGCGTTGGCTGGCACTGACAGAAGGTGATAGACTGAGAAGTCAAAGAAGAAAGTTAACAGAGAACAAACAAGATATCATTAAACAAACAAAACACTTCCAAGCACACTGTATTAGAACTCATCACATTTGAATGGAGCCGTGACCTCGATGTACAAATATATATTTCGACTCTCGAATACTTATAAACTATAAAAGGTGTTTGAATTAATCAAATCTCAAATTATTTAACAAGGATAAGACCGCTCGCTGTTAAACTTCCAATACACTGATGGCGAAGTAGGCGATTCCATCCCTAGACAAACAATACATTGGACTTCAACGTTGACTACTTGTTCAGAAACAATGGCAAACTACTCAACGTACAATTAAATAGAAAATGCAACATGGGGTTGAGCTCGGCGACCTGCAAAAGACATGCCACATATTTTAAACATTTACATGTCGTCCCATAGCAGATACAGCCGTTTGGGTGTCTGTTTATGCGTGTTAGACTTTCCCTATTCTAGGCCACTTATAAGAATTTGGGTGGCCAGTTGTTTTCTTCGTCGTATTTCAGTCACAGACAATTTTCAGAAATTTCTGAAACAACTCTGGCACTCATTTTAATCAGACAGGGTCGACCCCCAGAGCCGTACTTGTCTGAAATATAATCCCGGCCTCTGCTGGAGGTTGAATCCGGACCACCGTCTTGACATGGAAAGGCTCTAATCAACATACCACAGTGACTGCTCATATGAACTACTCTTACACAATTACTCATCATACATCCGGAGGTATAATATTTCGCTTATTGTTCCAGTGAATACATTCATAGACAGACACAAAAACCGACGAGTAAGTCCTACAAGAAACAAATGAAAACTATAAACTGATTAGAGAAAGTAGACGTAGACAGTCACGGCTTTTTGGACACGTTATGAAAAGAAATAAATTGGATAACTTGGTGACAACTGACAAGATTGGGGGAAAGATAATGTGAAGGCTGAGAATTAAATACCAGGATGGCTTGGCCACTTGGTATGGTCGAGGCAATAACACAGTGTTAATCCACGACTCTGGTGATCGTGTGTGATTCGAAACATGACCGCCCATGCTTATCGGCATGGCACATGATGATGATGATACATGAAACACATCTGCGAATCTGTAGGCATAATACGATTAGTTTCGTTTTTTTCCAGCGAATATACACATGAGACACATATGTGAATCTGCAAGCATAATAGTTTATTTGTTTCAGCGAATATATACGTGCAAAACATATTTCAATCTGCGTAAAAGTCAATTTGCTTTTTCTATATAACCAACATGTTGTTGCTATAAACTGTTCGTTCAACAGCTATGTAACCAGCATGTTTCTGCTATTATAAACTGCTGGTCGACATTCATGTAACACATACGTTTATGCTATAAACAAATGCTTCAGCATGCATGTAACAAACACGTTTCTGCTATAAATTGCTCATACAACATCCATGTAACAAACACGTTTCTGCTATAAATTGCTCATACAACATCCATGTAACAAACATATTCCCCGTACATACTGCTTGTTCAAAATCAATGTTAACAAGCATGTCTCTCCTATAAAATGCCCGTTCAAAATCCATCTTAACAAGCATGTCTCTCCTATAAAATGCCCGTCCAATATCCATGTAACAAGCATGTCTCTCCTATAAACTGCCCGTTCTACATCCATGTAGCAAGCATGTCTCTCCTATAAACTGCCCGTTCTACATCCATGTAACAAGCATGTCTCTCCTATAAACTGCCCGTTCTACATCCATGTAGCAAGCATGTCTCTCCTATAAACTGCCCGTTCTACATCAATGTAGCAAGCATGTCTCTCCTATAAACTGCCCGTTCTACATCCATGTAGCAAGCATGTCTCTCCTATAAACTGCCCGTTCTACATCCATGTAGCAAGCATGTCTCTCCTATAAACTGCCCGTTCTACATCCATGTAGCAAGCATGTTGTCAGGATCTTATATTAGGCTCGTTGGCTAACACATGTGAGACAGTACAAGTACAACGTGATTCGACGTAAGACACAGCAACACAATTTCTATGGATTTATTACCACGTTAAATACATAACAATAGTTACAGCAATGTACAACATATAACAACTCACAACCACAATACAGCTCATAGGTCTGACGCTCACGATATCAGTCGTTCAGCTCACAACCACGGAGATTCACACAAAACGCCTTGCTCTCGACACACACGTCCGTTCAGATGTCCAGTCCCAGCTTGGTCTGAGATTAACACACACTGCCCACTGCCTCTGGTGGGGTCACGTGGCTTTGCGTGCGTCTGTCGTCAGCGCTGGTCGCGTGTCAGGTAAGAATCTCGCCAGCGCGACAACTCTTGTCCGCCGGGCGCCGTAACGATGTTGCTGCTAGGCTCTGACATTCTCCCCGGGTACTTCAATGAAAGATGCCATCTTTCATTCATGATGTATGTATATACTGGGGTAGTGTTAATTTCATGTCAGAGACTACTTTTTCCCAGTGTTATGCATGGAAATACATATAAGGCATAGAAATATATACACAAAAAATGTAAGTTGCATCGAAATGACAAATGAAGTACAACTTTTAACACAATTCAGGTTTCATCCCCCTGATGCCTGGTTACCTTCATTGCAATAATACCCAGTCAGATCAGTAGTTCCAGCTTCACGCATCTACCTCGCAGCTATTTGAAAAAAAACGTAATAATATGATTGTTTTGCAACAACCATCTAGCCAGACTGAAATACGGCTTTGTATTAGTCGTATTAAACACTTAAACTCTGCCCTCATTTGGTCAGGAGTTCTTATGTTGGTTTGCAATGTTGGCAGCTCTATGACATGCTTGGTGGACGCCTACCTGCTGTGCCAAATATTTGAGCAACAAAATGTATATCTATACAATACACATTAATGAATATGTTTCAAATTATGGCCCTTGATGTAATTCACAAATGCAAGGGAAGTAATTTTGACATTTAAGAAATTCCATACATTATTATAATTATTTAATTTCTTAGCGTCATTGCTTGACGTTTCTTCATATTAACGAGAAAAAGTCGGTAATATGAATACATTAATCAAGATATGATTCTAAGATTACACTAATCAAAATAAATAAGTACTCAATTGGTATATTATATTTTATAGATTGAAAAAGATTTTACAAGTGTCATAAATTTTTGGCAATTTGTACATAGTCTGCTAATTTTGCTATACTTTTTAAATTATACCGGAAATACACACGAAACGAAAAATTTGGTTGATGTTACATTTTCTGAACACAAATGATCCGGTTTTCTTTCGGAACGGATAGTAAAATGTTCTCACAGTTCGTGTATGATGTTACAGTATCACAACGGATTATGGTGGAATGTTCTTATTTCCGATGTGTTCACACGTCGAACAATTTGGATTACATTCGCTGTAAAGGTGGTGTAGGAGTCAATGTTCAGTCCACATTTGCACATGTTAAAATATCACGGTGAAAGAAATCACCCACAAATGTCACAATGGTAAAGTTCGCTTCTGGTAAGTGGATAAGCGTCTGTGACTCTGTTGTTGGTGTCTATATACAATTAATATTGTTCTCATTCTAACACACACTACACAATTATACTACACTCATTACATAATTTGATTAAAATAAGAATATTATACATGTCGGTTTCTAAACCGTATCACAACTTTACTTATAGACCTTACACAGTAGGTGACTGAAAAAATTCACACATTGGTGGCTGTGTTGGGCTGAGTGTAATATTACACAGTGCACTCAGACATTGCTTACTGGGTCTGTCGGACAACGGGACAAAAGGTCGGCGATTGTATTCATTCTGCCGGGAATATGGCGAACTTCAAAACTGAAATTCTGAAGCTTTAAGGACCAGCGAGCAATCATGTTATTTGATGGTACTGCAGAATTGATATACCTTAATGGACTGTTGTCAGTTTCGATGATAAAGTGACGTCCTAGAAGATATTTGGACAGCTTTGTGACACTTTCTACTAAGGCCAATGCCTCTAATTGCGGAATGGACCAAGACCGCTCTCGGGGCCTTAGTTTTCTTGATAGAAAACAAACGGGATGTAGAATGTCGTTGTATTCCTGCAATAGGACTGCACCGATCGCAATGGAGCTAGCATCTGTTCTCAATCTGAAAGGTAAACGAATGTTGGGCAATTTAAGGATGAGATTAGGTGCATTCTTATCAGAAAAGTGTGCCAAAACTTTATCAAACGCATTTCGTAGGCATTCATCGTTTACAACTTTTTCGGGTTTATTCTTGGTTAGTAAGTTAGAAAAAAACCTCAGTCAGTTCTGAAAAATCAGGAATGAAGTTCCTGTAATAATTAATAAGTCCCAATAAACTGCGGACTTGTTTCTTATTTGTTGGAAGTGACAATTTTAGAATTTTCGAGACAATTTTGTTGTCTGTCATGACAAAGCCATTGGATATTCTGTACCCCAAAAATGATATCTCTTGGTAAGCCAGGCTCACCTTTGAAGGCTTCACTGTCAGTCCGTGCTGTCTGATACGTTCTAGTGTCTGTTCCAGTATCTTTATATGTTCCGTCATTGTCTCTGTATGGACACAGATGTCGTCAATATAGGAAACTATATTAGGAATGTCAGATAGGAGGAGTCGTATGGTAGATAAGGCCTGTCTGGAGTTACTGGATCTAAGGATATAAAGTGGGTTACGGTTAAAATCTTCCAAAAGGATTTTCAAATTTTATGTTGAGATCATTTTGAGTGCTATCTCCAACCCTGCACTCGTACATGTGTGTATACATTCAATAGTTCAAACAATAATAATACACCATGTATAGTTGTGAAATGTAATCGTGCATGTTTGTATGATCTTTTGCAATTTGTGTATATTTTCCAAAATATGTAGGGTAATTTGTTGCTGATTTTTGTCAGTAATTCCACCGACTGATGTTTTACATTGTTCAGCATAGGTATTCGTATGAGTTGATTTAACATAGAGATTATGAGTGGCAGTAACAAAATTTGATTCAACAGTAATGACATAAGTAACAAAGTCTGTTGGTTTGTCATGAGTAATATCATCTGTGTTGTGTCATGATGATGTGGAAATATAACTGTTTGTGAAGACATTTGTTTTGTATTTACAATTAGTAGTGCAAGAATAACTATCCACTGTGTGCACTTGGTTATGTGTGTAGTTAACAGGGAGTAAAGTAGGTATAGTATATACCATGATGATTTATGATCTTTCATCGCTGTTGTGAACTGTTTGTTTTCTGCACCTTTTTCTTTGTGCTGATACACACCAGTTTCTGTCTTTTCTTGTTCTGAGATGGTAATGAAGTTGGTATGGTGTGTTACCTTGGTCTGTTCATCCTGTTGTTGTATGATGAGTGGGGTAGTTAAGGCAGTATTTGTTGTGGTGTTAACTTTTTGCTTTGTGTGAGGTTTGGACTCTATGTAATCTGTCACATTCAATACATTTCCAATCAACAAATCACAACATGGATTGTCTAACAAAGCACAAGTTACTCTGCCTGATAAGAAAGGTGATTTTATATTGGCCCATGCCATGGGATATTTCTCTACTGTCCCTGAAACAGTTCTGCAATAGATGTACTCATCTAGGTAGTCTTTAGGATCAGCTAAGGTCTTTCGAAGACCAATAAGACAGGACCCTGTGTCGCGTACACATGTGCATACTGTGTCATTGATGTAACCTTTATGGAATGTTAGTTTTCCTAACGAAAGTCTTGAGGTTTTGTTCATTTCCTCACTTTCTTGTTGAGCATTGACCTCTTTAGATAAAGAATGAGGTTGAGTGATGTTAACAACATTATTACAATATGGTACAAAGTCTGATGTTGTTTTCATGTCTGTGATGTTCACTTTTCTTACGTTCTTTGCTGAACTGCTTTTTGAGTCTATTGCCAAGTTAGCTTCCTCATTGGCAATAGGGACGGCGTGCCCGCATGTTAAGGTACCATTTTCATTGAAGGTATTACAGACAGTGCATTTGTTGGCACTAAATACATCACAAGCCTGTGCTACATGTACAGGATGTTCTTCTGTATTTTCGTCTTCTGACGCTGAACTATCGAACAAGGCGGCATTGGCTTTGTTGGTCATATGCCTGCCTTTACAGTCCATACGATGGTGACCGTAAGCCTTGCAGAGAAAACATTTACGTGCACTTTTGAACGATTTACGTTCTCTGTCTTGTCTGTTTACCATATTTTGCAAGTATGTTGGGTACCCTGGGTTTTTATCGCACATCTCGTTCAAATAATGAGACATTTTACAATGAACACAATGTCTAAACTTTTCAGAGGTAGGCCTGGTTGGTTTTTGCCTACTATAGTTTTTCTCATAGTTGGCAGCTGCTACCCAGTTACTGTCAGTAGCTTCAGTGGCAAAACACTGTTTATTTGCCGTATAATAGGCCGACCCACGTCTTTCCATTTCTTCCACACATGTGCATTCATTCTCCTGCAAGAACTTAGAAAAAGATGTTGGGATAGAAGAAATAACTTTATCTCGAATAATGAGATCTTCTAATTTATCATAATTTTTGTTAATTTTGGCTGATGAAGTCCATTTGCTGAAAATGTCTCGGACTAAACAGAGGTAGTCAGAGAACGTTTGAGTTGATTTCGGACTCAGATTACTGAATTGTTCTCTGTACCCTGCTTCATCTAGCATGAAATGTGCCATTATTTTAGATTTAATGTAATGGTACTCTTTCCTGAGGTCTTTGGGGATGGTTTCAATGACTTTCAGAGGTTCCCCAGATAGACTCCTCATATATAAAATATTCCATTCCGAAAGTGGAACTTGGTAATGTTCCATTAATGTCTCAAAATTTTGGGTAAAGGCTGCTATGCAGTCACCCGAGGTATAGTTACGAACGATACCTTGGTACTTTTTATACTGGTTTTCTTTTTCCAGTCTTTCAGATTTCTTTGACTCTTTATTCATTGCAGTCTCAGTGTCCAGTTGTTTCATTTTCAACTGTAGTTCAAGTTCTTCTCTCTTACTCTGAGCTGCTATTTCTGCTTTCTTAAGTTCACTGTCTATCTCAGCTTGCTTTGTCTTTGCAGCCATTTCTACTTCTATTTGCTTGGCAGCTTTTTCAATCTCTGCCTGTTTTAGAGCTGTTTCTGCCTCTACTTGCTTGGCAGCTTTTTCAATCTCTGCCTGTTTCAAGGCTGTTTCTGCCTCTACTTGCTTGGCAGCTTTTTCAATCTCTGCCTGTTTCAAGGCTGTTTCTGCCTCAGCTTGTTTTGCAGCCATTTGTGCTTGTTTTAGAGCTCTTTCTGCTGCTCTTTCATCGCGTTCGGCAGCTTTTTCCTGAACAAGTAGGTATTCTGCGTATTTCTTCTCACTCCATTGTGTTAATTCATCACCTTCCAACTTTAATTTTAAACCCATATCGATGAAATCAAATAATGACGACATGATGGAGAAAATACGTCAATGAAAATCAATCACGCAAAATATATTGTAAATGGTTAGTAGAAACACAACTTACAATTGATTTGACTATACGATGCGTGCCTACTAATGCATACGTAAAGTTAAAGTGAAGAAAAATATACTCAAGTGCCCTTGGATATGGTGACGAAAGGTTGGGCAATCGGGCTAGAAAACTGTAAGGTCGTACTTCAGAACCACTAATGACCTCTACGGCAGGGTTATGGATGGTACGCAAAAACCTGCTTTGTTTTTGGAGAGAAATAAGTTAGCGTGTGTTTGTTGGTGTGTGCCTGTAAGTCACTAAGTGTTGATTTGGTTTGGATGGCGTCGAGTATAATTGTATGTCGTAAATTTGTCGTCAACAGTGTTTCTTTCAACAGAAGTTACACTCTTTCCAAAACTCTTTGCGTTCCACAACCTCAATACACAAAAACAATCTATCTGTATTTGAACACTCAATAACATTGATGACACATCACTTACATCAAGATGACATTCAGTAAGGACAAAGACATCAAGTTTACAAGATGGCGACAAGGTCAAAATGGCGGCAAAATCACAAGGTTGACAAGGTCAAACGGTGACAATTTTTACAAATCACAAATGTTTAACACGTTTACAGGATCAAACAATATGTACTGTACATTTACTAATGATCTTAAACATATTTAGACAATGTAGTAATGGATCACACTGAGACTTTTCCGATCACATGTACATCACTATAACCTTGACAAATTTTACAAGTACAAGAATTATAGTTTTACATCACAAAGACGAACAACACACGTCTAAATATATTAGGTTCTTAAATAAAGACGAGCAACCCACGTCCACACATGTCAGGTTCTTATATTAGGCTCGTTGGCTAACACATGTGAGACAGTACAAGTACAACGTGATTCGACGTAAGACACAGCAACACAATTTCTATGGATTTATTACCACGTTAAATACATAACAATAGTTACAGCAATGTACAACATATAACAACTCACAACCACAATACAGCTCATAGGTCTGACGCTCACGATATCAGTCGTTCAGCTCACAACCACGGAGATTCACACAAAACGCCTTGCTCTCGACACACACGTCCGTTCAGATGTCCAGTCCCAGCTTGGTCTGAGATTAACACACACTGCCCACTGCCTCTGGTGGGGTCACGTGGCTTTGCGTGCGTCTGTCGTCAGCGCTGGTCGCGTGTCAGGTAAGAATCTCGCCAGCGCGACAACTCTTGTCCGCCGGGCGCCGTAACGATGTTGCTGCTAGGCTCTGACACATGTCTCTCCTATAAACTGCCCGTTCTACATCCATGTAGCAAGCATGTCTCTCCTATAGACTGCCCGTTCTACATCCATGTAGCAAGCATGTCTCTCCTATAAACTGCCCGTTCTACATCCATGTAGCAAGCATGTCTCTCCTATAAACTGCCCGTTCTACATCCATGTAGCAAGCATGTCTCTCCTATAAACTGCCCGTTCTACATCCATGTAGCAAGCATGTCTCTCCTATAAACTGCCCGTTCTACATCCATGTAGCAAGCATGTCTCTCCTATAAACTGCCCGTTCTACATCCATGTAGCAAGCATGGCCTCTCCTAATAAACTGCCCCGTTCTACATCCATGTAGCAAGCATGCCTCTCCTATAAACTGCCCGTTTCTACATCCATGTAGCAAGCATGCCTCTCCTATAAACTGCCCGTTCTACATCCATGTAGCAAGCATGCCTCTCCTATAACTGCCCGTTCTACATCCATGTAGCAAGCATGTCCTCTCCTATAAACTGCCCGTTCTACATCCATGTAACAAGCATGTCTCTGCTATAAACTGCCCGTTCTACATCCATGTAACAAGCATGTCTCTGCTATAAACTGCCCGTTCTACATCCATGTAACAAGCATGTCTCTCCTATAAACTGCCCGTTCTACATCCATGTAGCAAGCATGCCTCTCCTATAAAACTGCCCGTTCTACATCCATGTAGCAAGCATGCCTCTCCTATAAAACTGCCCGTTCTACATCCATGTAGCAAGCATGCCTCTCCTATAAACGGCCCGTTCTACAATCCATGTAGCAAGCATGTCTCTCCTATAAACTGCACGTTCTACATCCATGTAGCAAGCATGTCTCTCCTATAAACTGCCCGTTCTACATCCATGTAGCAAGCATGTCTCTCCTATAAACTGCCCGTTCTACATCCATGTAGCAAGCATGTCTCTCCTATAAACTGCCCGTTCTACATCCATGTAGCAAGCATGTCTCTCCTATAAACTGCCCGTTCTACATCCATGTAGCAAGCATGTCTCTCCTATAAACTGCCCGTTCTACATCCATGTAGCAAGCATGTCTCTCCTATAAACTGCCCGTTCTACATCCATGTAACAAACATGTCTCTCCTATAAACTGCCCGTTCTACATCCATGTAACAAGCATGTCTCTCCTATACACTGCCCGTTCTACATCCATGTAACAAGCATGTGTCTCCTATACACTGCCCGTTCTACATCCATGTAACAAGCATGTGTCTCCTATACACTGCCCGTTCTACATCCATGTAACAAGCATGTCTCTCCTATACACTGCCCGTTCTACATCCATGTAACAAGCATGTCTCTCCTATAAACTGCCCGTTCTACATCCATGTAACAAACATGTCCCTCCTATAAACTACCCGTTCTACATCCATGTAACAAACATGTCCCTCCTATAAACTGCCCGTTCTACATCCATGTAACAAACATGTCTCTCCTATAAACTGCCCGTTCTACATCCATGTAACAAGCATGTCTCTCCTATACACTGCCCATTCTACATCCATGTAACAAGCATGTCTCTCCTATACACTGCCCGTTCTACATCCATGTAATAAACATGTCTCTCCTATAAACTGCCCGTTCTACATCCATGTAGCAAGCATGTCTCTCTATAAACTGCCCGTTCTACATCCATGTAGCAATCATGTCTCTCCTATAAACTGCCCGTTCTACATCCATGTAGCAAGCATGTCTCTCCTATAAACTGCCCATTCTACATCCATGTAGCAAGCATGTCTCTCCTATAAACTGCCCGTTCTACATCCATGTAACAAACATGTCTCTCCTATAAACTGCCCGTTCTACATCCATGTAACAAGCATGTCTCTCCTATAAACTGCCCGTTCTACATCCATGTAACAACCATGTCTCTCCTATAAACTGCCCGTTCTACATCCATGTAGCAAGCATGCCTCTCCTATAAACTGCCCGTTCTACATCCATGTAACAAGCATGCCTCTCCTATAAACTGCCCGTTCTACATCCATGTAGCAAGCATGCCTCTCCTATAAACTGCCCGTTCTACATCCATGTAGCAAGCATGCCTCTCCTATAAACTGCCCGTTCTACATCCATGTAGCAAGCATGCCTCTCCTATAAACTGCCCGTTCTACATCCATGTAACAAACATGCCTCTCCTATAAACTGCCCGTTCTACATCCATGTAACAAACATGTCTCTCCTATAAACTGCCCGTTCTACATCCATGTAACAAACATGTCTCTCCTATAAACTGCCCGTTCTACATCCATGTAACAAGCATGTCTCTCCTATAAACTGCCCGTTCTACATCCATGTAACAAGCATGTCTCTCCTATAAACTGCCCGTTCTACATCCATGTAACAAACATGATCCTGTTACACACTGCTACCCCAAGCGGCTACTGCTATTTCTACGCATTATCTATTGTTACAGTTAATGTATCTCTAGAGTTGTCTTCTACTGGTTGTTGAACATCCATTTCAGATCTCCCAAGACACTTCTCTCTCATTCTCTGCCAACGGGCGGTGAGAATGCGTCAGCAGTTTGGCTTTTCTTCACTTCTCGTATGTGAATATCTACAAAGCCGACAAGCTGTTGAATTTTAAATTAACGTTATAAAATAACCCATCAATGAAAAAACTTAAGCTCTGAATTTTCAGGAAATTCTAAGAAGGATGATCCCCTAATATTATTTACCTCATTCTCACCCAATGTCTTTAACTCATTTCATCTCATTCTGATTCTCCGTTAATTATAGAAACTTCGTCTACTGACTGGGACATAGCTAACCACTGAGGCGGAGGTGAAGACTGAGGCCAACTGCCGAGGAAAGAAGATGGCTTTCACGCGATCAGTTACGGTTCAGTAATAACGTTGGTAGATGCACCGGGTGCCGAATGGTCGCCCTCCGAGGGTGGAATGGCTTCAGTGCAGACAGACTTAGCAATGTCGGAAGGGATAAGTACGATAACGAACGTCTCGAAGGTGAATGCGTACGAACGACAGGAGACAAATGTTCGGGGGTCATGACCCAGACGGGCCCGCCCCCCTGAGAGTATCAAGAAGGTAATGGGCTGAAACATTCGGCGAGGCGGCGCGCTTCTGATGATCAGAAGCCTTATGTTTTGCTTGCTACGTGGTGGATTCTTACCACCATTTAGATCAGCTTAAACAGCGTCAAAGATTAGTGAGAAATGTTATTTGGTGTTCTTAGTGTGTGTGTGTGTGTGTGTGTGTGTGTGTGTGCGTGTGTGTGTGTGTGTGCGTGCGTGCGTGTGTGTGCGTGTGTGTGTGTGTGTCTGTGAAATGTAGCAAACGCTTATTAGCTGCTTTTATCGTGGCTAAATCGGCAACACATATCCTATACACATATAATTGAACTGTGTTGATTTGAGTTGAGTCAAGAACCGACACCATACCACTCGGTATATTCCCATACGCGCCCCGTTCTCATCATAAACAGCCAGAGAAGAGTCCCAATATTAATAGTAATAGTACTAATTGTAGTATAATTATGTGTTCAGACAGGCTTGTTCTTGTAGCACTGAGTGTCACTTTCTGCCGAAGCATTCTCTACAGCCAATGATGATTTATCTGTCCTTCCACACCATACATATAATCCCGAAGGGCCCTGCCACATAATTGAACAGCTACATTACCCTTTCTAGTCAACCGGATTTGATTTATGACACAACTAGTCGTAGCACAAGGATAGTTGTGATGGTTAAATACTAATAGCTTATTGGTAAGAGGGTTTTCTTGAAATCTTGGTCATGTGACAACACACATGTTCTCTTGTTTTCAGCTCTTCCGAGTGATCATTAGAATAGTTCCGCTTGAATACTAAAAGGTTGAACAATGTTGGCCTGTATATTTCAGCCACGTATATACTTCAGTCATTCATTTTGTAATTAATTGATTTCAGCTGTCCAAAAACAAAAACAAAATGATATTCTAATAGTCCAAGCGTTCTTTGAAATGTATGCTCACAAATTCATCTCAGGTTGGTGACTACAGCTACATCTTATCTGTCCCTTCACTGCAGAAAGTCCTTATTATACAGACTGCTTGTATGATAGACAGGATTGATTGATCAACTTCAGAATTGATTGAGTGATCAACCCAAGGAATGATTAATCGGCTGACTGGTTAATTTATTGCTTTATTGATAGACTGATCGACTTATGTATTGATTTATTTATGGACGAACTAAATAACTGATTGATTGATTAACTACCCGAATACTGAATTATAGATCAATCGAACTAACGACTGATTGATTGATTGATTGACATCGATTTGACGGGTGCTTGTTCAAATTTGTGGAATCTGGGAGGTTGAATAACATGGTTTCAACCAACTGCTAAGTAAGACATTAATTTAAAGCAAGAGAATATCTTAGAAATGTCAACGCCAACTGACCGATACACGGTGTTTGTCGTTTAATAGTTATCATAATCAATTTATGTAATTCTCTTGCTACCTCGGTGGTGCAAAGCTTAAATATGATCCTGGGCAGGTTTCATCACAGCGTGGACATCATGTTCCGTCGTTCTACTGTTAGCCAGGTTCAATGATGATTTCAGGATGTCTCACGATGATGTGAGGAGAATACCTTGGTCAGTTAAGTTGCTGACCTCGGCTTCTGCAGCCAATCCTGATATGCTTCTTTCTGCTCGGCTATAACCTTGCCTATCACTCTCCAAGGGAATCTTCAGTCTGAAGACGGATCAAATCCATTAGTGCATAATGTAGCATCATTCTTCTCAGTATTTTCACATATATCAGCAGTTTAATTCTAAGACTTGCCTTTCTGCTGCCCCGCTTTATGTCAGGGGTAACTCTCACTTGATTATAATCTGCTTGCGCCTTGCCAAGAATAATCCATCGCTGCCACCAGTATATATGTGTAAGCTCTAATGTTATTGCTTCCCCAGCGATTATATTCATCGCTTTGATCTAAATCTCGCCATGTCATGATTAATTTAATAGCTTTCTTCTTCTATTTCTTCCTTCTTCTTCTTCTTCTTCTTCTTCTTCTTCTTCTTCTTCTTCTTCTTCTTCTTCTTCTTCTTCTTCTTCTTCTTCTTCTTCTTCTTCTTCTTCTTCTTCTTCTTCTTCTTCTTCTTCTCCTCCTCCTCATCCTCCTCCTCCTCCCCCTCCTCCTCCTTCTTCTTCTTCTTCTTCGTCTTCTTCTTCTTCTTCTTCTTCTTCTTCTTCTTCTTCTTCTTCTTCTTCTTCTTCTTCTTCTTCTTCTTCTTCTTCTTCTTCTTCTTCTTCGTTACTCTTCGCAAGAAAGCGCGTCACACATAGTTATACACTTCAGAGATCAGGATGTCAGACTTCAGCATGCATTTGTGTACAATGTGCTTTTCTAGACAAACTCCATCAATGAAACAGGCTCTACCTGTTGGTAAGGTCTCTTTCGTAACAGAGTTTTCTTTTAACCTTCTCTTTTTGATTTCCAACAGCTTTTAAAGGTACATAAATTGTACACGGGACCGTCGCATTCTGTTAGATTCTATTGAATCGCAACCTTTCCAAGACTTCATTTGTGTCTTCACTTGCCGTGCATTTTAATCAACTGCCGATATTACCACATTTCAAACGATAAATTTTGAGTTAAACTATTCGTTATATATGTGTGAGCAATGTACACCACTGAAGTGTATATGTAACATTCTTTTACTTCAAATCACACTATATATTAGTTTCCCTCTCTCAGTCATAGGCAACGCTTGATTGTATCATGAACGCCTTTCCGTGAAGAATCACATCCATCGCATATTGAGCTCCTTTACTTTGTACATTTGGTCACGGCATACTAAGGAAATCTGGTTTTCCCCCGGTGGTCACTCCTACTGTGTATTTAGCCTCTTTGAAAGTCGGAAACTCATTATTGTTGTCAAGGGTTATCTCCCCTGATAGCATCTGCTGCCAAGTATTTTGACTCAGTTAAAGTAAAATAGTGTGTTGGTTGAAGTAAATAAGTACGCATAATCGCATATTAGGAACATGGTGTACGAAGTAAATGTTTAGTTTTAATTTCTACAGTATTATCATTAGTTGGTGAGTTAGTCCACAGATCATCATCACTGCACAGTCGAATCATTCGGTCCAAACGTGCTCGGATCCCCTCCTCCGCAAATCCCGTAGCGTGTAGCGGCTCACGACACCAGTTCTGTGTTGGTTTATTCCTGCATATTGCTCTTGCCTGGCCACACCTCTTGTAACTTGCTGT
The DNA here is from genome assembly GCA_014155875.1 of Cepaea nemoralis. Lineage (NCBI taxonomy): Eukaryota > Metazoa > Mollusca > Gastropoda > Stylommatophora > Helicidae > Cepaea > Cepaea nemoralis. Next base: position 3,626 of record JACEFZ010004419.1, on the reverse strand, counting down.
TCTCGTAGTCAGATCATGGTTGTAGAGGCACCAACTATTGGACACTGATACCTTTGTTAGTGCACATGTATCTGTTATAGCTCAGGCGAGGAAGCAGATGTGTACAGGAGGAGTGTACTGCATGTCAGTCATAATAATCAACAATGAAGACGCAGGTCAGCATGGCCGAATGGGTAAGAACGCGTGTTCTTAAACATCCATATGCTGATGCCGAGGTTAGGGGTTTAGCCCCTACACTACACAGCTGGACTAAAGTGTTGACCTGTCGTCCCTGACTTGGGGACGTAAATTACAAGTACCTCTGAAGTCGGAGTGGGTTCTCCTGTTGGCGAGGGACACTGTTAATATGGAAAGCTAATCCGCACGCAAAGTTCAGTCCATCACTGCTATAAATAGTGTGTATGGACTAAGCTTGGGTTTAAAAAAAAAAACAATGAAGGCATTGAATAACTTGACTCTAAAAAAGGGAATTTTCAATTTCATGACTAGGAAACTGACGTACTTTGGGCATATAAAACGTGACAGTCACTTGGAGAGAACAGTAGTGGAAAGCATGGTTCATGTAAAAAGAGGCAAAGAATGAACAGTAGGAAGATGGACAGAGGACATTGAAGACATCTTAGACATGACAATACACAAAACATGAGAGTTTGCACTGACGAGGGACCGTGATGAGAGCGGCGTTCTGTAAAGGATATGCTACATAATGATCCTGTTTGCTGGTAGACTTTCTCATGATCGAAATGTGGTGTGAATATCGAGCTGCTCTATATACAGTTTTCTAACTCCAAATTCAGAGATATTGTTAACTTGCACAACAGCTAGTGGGCATCCTGGTTCTCAACCATTATACCACAAGGCTAGCCGTCTGTTCCAAGTATCAGGGATTAGTGTAATGTATCCTCCTAGGGCTATTTTGCCAAAAGTATCCTCAGCGCAAACGGCGCTCAGTCTTCTCAAATCGCACGCAGACATAATACCCCTAAGATTCGTGCAAACCCAGTATTGTGAAGTTAAAAGGGTAGTTGCATTGTATTTGCACAACATTGCAAGCAACCCCTAGTATTTATTGGCTTGGCTGTGTGTGTTTTACCAGGCAATGGTAGTTCAGTAGTTTGCCAATATTTTATTAACTACATCATTCCATCGAAATCAACGCCACTGATCTGATTCTAAATTTCCCACAGTTGATTTCGAACCCTAGACTATGTATGACGGGGAATTATGAAACTGCGAGACTCACTATACTCTAAGCCACAGTGCCTGTTTGTAATGTGAAGTTAAATTATTAAGAAAAAACAAAAACAATATTATTAACAGATTATGTGCCAAACAAAAGAAGGTTTGAACCAAACAAAAATGAAAGACGGAAAATGGGAAGTACTGGTGTATGACTGTTATGGATTAAAAGTTGTTAATATGGTAGCAGGCATGTTGTATTATAACGTAATGACAACATTTCTGTGATATGTAAGCCCATAGCAGGAACAGGAAATCGCTTAAGACGATTAATCATCCCACGTGATTTAATAGTCAAACTGGCCATATACAGATATGTGTGTCTGTGTGTGTGTGTCTGTGTGTGTGTGTGTGTGTGTCTGTGTCTGTGTCTGTGTGTCTGTGTGTGTGGGTGTGGGTGTGTGTCTGTCTGTGTCTGTGTGTGTGTGTCTGTGTATCTGTGTGTGTGTGTGCGTGTGTGTGTACGTGCGTGCGTGTGTGTGTGTGTGTGTGTGTGAGAGAGAGAGAGAGAGGAGGGGGGGGAATGTACGACGCGATCACTATTTGGAGTAAGCAGTGGGATAACGAGAAAACAACGCATCGAATGAAGGCAAAATAAACACATCAACTCCCCCATCTAATCTCCATGTTTGAGATTATAACGGGGACTGGGGGAGAAATATAATCAGACCAATATGGAAGAAAGCAGGAGTTAAAGCATGCATCCAGATATCAAGAAAACGGACAATATGAACGGGGAAGAATAATCGGAGACGTAATCTGGATCAACCTGGCTCTCTTTATGGGCCTAAGCTTACCACGGGGGAATGCAGGTTGTCCCTTAAAATGCCTAGTTTATTATACGGGGTCAAAGGTTGCTATGATTTAACCGTGACACGTAATAGCCTCATGCCGATCCGTTCTAGCTTCTTTTAAGCAAATAAAACAAAAAGAACCGACAGACTCATCACCAAATAGACGAGCCCAAGATTTTTTGTCAATTCCGTTGAGGAGTATATGGGTGTTATAGCGCGTCAGCATCTACATTTGCTGGAGCTAGTATGTTGAGTATATGGGTTTTATGGGTTCGCTGTATCTAAATCTACTGGAGCGGATATGTTGAATATATGGGTTTTATAGCGTGCCAGTATCTAAATCTACTGGAGCCAGTATGTTGAGAATATGGGTTTTATAGACTGCCAGTATCTAAATCTACTGAAGCCAGTATGTTGAGTATATGTGTGTTATTGCGTGACAATATCTAAACCTACTGGAGCCGGTATGTTGAGTATATGGGTTTTATAGAGTGCCAGTATCTAAATCTACTGAAGCCAGTATGTTGCGTATATGGGTTTTATAGCGTGCCAGTATCTAAATCTACTGGAGCCTGTATGTTGATTATATGGGTTTTTAGCGTGCCAGTATCTAAATCTATTGGAGCCAGTTTGTTGAGTATATGGGTTTTATATCATGTCAGTATCTAAATTTATGGGAGCTAGTATGTTGAGTATATGGGTTTTATAGCGTGGCAGTATCTGACTCTACTAGAGCCAATATATGCTGAGAGGAAGCTGTGGCGTAGTGCCAATACACTTGATGCAGGATCAGTGGGCGTGGGTTCAAATTCGCATTGTGGTGGAATTGTGTTCGCTTGTCTGCACTTAAACGTAGTCCACGCGGGACTGATTTGTGTGTGTATGTGTGTGTGTGTGTTTGTGTGTGGGTGTGTGTGTGTGTGTGATAGTTTTCCCTATTACCAGTGTCCCTCGCCAGCAGCAGAACCCACTGCGACTTCAGAGGTAGATGTAGTTTTTAAATTGACCTGTACCAATCCAGCCTAAAATGTGTACCAGGAGCTGTCTGGGGAAGTGAAGGCGGCCGGCTTGAATGTTACTTCATCATTTCTGGAATGTTGATTGGTCAATAAAATGTAGGTCTAGCAACATATGCCTAATACGTCATAAGGTGTGTTTAAGGGTCCTTGACTTGATTACTTTCATTTACGTAACTAATTTACATTATTTACTTACACTACTTACTTACTTTATGTACCTACTTTACTTACTTACTCACTCTACTTACTTACTTTATGTACCTACTTTACTTACTTACTCACTCTACTTACTTACTTATGTACCTACTTTACTTACTTACTCACTCTACTTACTTACTTTATGTACCTACTTTACTTACTTACTCACTCTACTTACTTTATGTACCTACTTTACTTACTTACTCACTCTACTTACTTACTTATGTACCTACTTTACTTACTTACTCACTCTACTTACTTACTTTATGTACATACTTTACTTACTTACTCACTCTACTTACTTACTTTATGTACCTACTTTACTTACTTACTCACTCTACTTACTTTATGTACCTACTTTACTTACTTACCTACT
>JACEFZ010004418.1:0-21197 GCA_014155875.1 Cepaea nemoralis | reverse complement strand
ATTGATTTTTTGCCTTTTTTTTTTTGGCCTCCTTTGATCCTTCATTATTATTCGCTATTATTATAGAGTGAAAGAGAGAGAAATTATCTGTGACAAATCACCCCTGCAGAAAGAATCAGAAAGCAATTTTTGGAATAACCAATATGATTTGTTTGGAATAACCAATGTACATATGACATTCTCATGGTATTGAGTGAGTTATCCTTATAATAAATTCTATCTATGCAGAACCCAACCCTGTGAGATGCCTCATGAGGCTTAAAGCCTAGGTTTCCACAATTTTGGCAGACATGCTAACCTCCATCCTGAAGTTTGGCTGACTGGTTGATCTCTAATATGGATGTGGAAGCCAAGGGGAATATATCACATTAATTTCCCAAGAATAAGATTCTAGGTTTATGATGGAATGACGTGTTAAAAAACCTCACATGAGTCTTCAGTCGAAATAACCTGACATTTTCTTCTTCTTCTTTCGTTCGCTTGAAATATGTCTATAACTGCAATGCTGTCTCTTGTATGAATTGAACTGTCTTTTTCAGTTCACACAGCGGTCCATAGAGTTTACCTTCCACTGTCGTCACTCTAGGCCAGAAGGTTTGCCTAGATATGTTATATTTTGGGCAGTCTTGGAGTATGTGCTCTGCTGTCTGCGACGCCAATCCACATGTGCACATGCTGTTTCACCAATCTTGAATTTTGTATACATGTGGTTGCGTAATCTATTGTGCCGTGTTCTGAGGCGCAGAATAATGACTTGTTCTGGTCTATCCATAATGTGGTAGTCATCTTGAGCAGGTTGTTCTTCTTTGGCTCCTTCCTTAGCCAATTGATCAGCTCTGTTGTTTCTGGGTACTCCACAGTGGGATGGTATCCACTGTATGGTGACCTTATGCTGACTGCTAAGTTCAGAAAGTAGTGTCCTTAGTACTGGCAATTTCCCAGACAGGAGCGCCTCGAGTACTGATTTTGCATCTGTCAATAGCACCACAGGTTGTGTACCATTGCTGGTATTTAGTAATTTCTCTGTTGCTATCTTGATTGCCTCAATTTCAGCATCGTAGTTATGGCAGTACTTTCCTGTCGGTACTCTAGCTGTGTCCCTGGTATTTTCTGGGTATTCTATGTACACTCCCGCTCCTCCATTTCGAACAGCATTTTGTGCTGACCCATCTGTGTAGACTCGGATCCAGAGGTCCTGTGGGTATTCTTCATCAAGGAAGCTGAGAGTGGCTGTTCTGCGCTGCACACTGTTCTGTTCTTCCTTGTCAAATATTCCTCTCACTTTTGTCTGGATTTGTAATGATAGTCTATGCTCATCTTTCCATGGAGTTCGCTCTGGAATAGTTGTTAGGGGATACCAACTGTGGGCAGATTGGTGGTTTCTCTGCAGAGTCGTTTGGCCTGGTGGATAAAACTACTTTTCAACCGCCCCATAGCTAGGTTTTCAAATCTGACATCACCTGACATGACATCAATTAAAAATGTTCCTCTGAACACTTATTTATATTATCGACAAATTGCCGTATATAATATAATATATTTATGTATAATATTTATATGATTGACAATTTGCTGTAGAAAATGTCAGTTTATATATTATTGTTATGCAAGGACAATATTGGATGTTTGCCAAGAAAGCTGTTATTTTGTTATGTACATTATTTCCATTTTAGAATATCTTCAGTGCAAAATCAGGCTACTGGAAGTATATCTATTACTAGAGACCAGAGGTAGAAAAATCCAGGAGCCTCACCGTCATGAAGCCTGCAAATTTTTACCAAACACCTGAATTTTCAATAGTTTCCTTTGTATGTGCAAAGAAATATTCTGGTTCCCAAGAAGAAAGGATTGGTTCATAAATTATGTTGAGTTTTTTTCTACCTCTGCTTGAGACCATGCAATAGATGTTATGAATTATTCTAGTGCTGAGATGCCAAAAGTGTGCCATTTTAACGCATTTTTCATTCTCTCAGGTAATAGATAAAATCTTATTTAATGAGAGATTAAAATGTCTTTTCATGTTATGTAAAAATGTTATTTCTTATATGACTCTAGTCATACAGCTTGGCTCAGGAAACAAAACTACTCTTTCGTAGGGGATTGAACTCAGTCTATTGAACTTGTATGACACTGCACTAAACACTGTGCTACCATGACTTCTGCGATCAATGTAAGCTTCTTTGAAACATGTGATTTAGAAGTCAGGAATATTTGTCATTAAAAAATAAGTAAAACCTGTGATTTAGAAATCAGGAATATCTCATTTAGAAATCAAGACAATCAGTGATTTAGAAGTCTGGAAAATGTGTGATTTCAAAATGTATACCTGTAATGTAGAAATCTATGAAATCAGGACAATCTGTTATTTATGTTTAGTACTTGAAAAATAACTATCTTTATGGTTATATAATGTTTTAAGGCCAGATACATCTTTGGCTTATAATTTGTTCACCAGTTCATGCAGTAATTACTATATGTTCATATTATGTCCTATTTGCATTTGGTTAAAAGCGCAGATATAAGGGGCATTCATTTGAAATCCGTTCATGCGGCACCGTGCGTAATTGCATGCATTGAAAATGATCATGTCATAGTCATTTGATAAGTACTGACCAATGAATAAAAGAGCTAGTGCTTGTCGTCCCATGATGCATTGGTTCTGTTTCTGACCGTTGAGAAAATGGCAGGGTTGATCCAAAATCCGTCCAAAGAAGCTCAAAGAGCAGTGATTCAGTTTCTTTCATTTGAAGGATGTCGACCAGTGGACATTCATCAAAGAATGCAGGCAGCGCACAGTAACAAATCTGTGTCGAAGACAACAGTGACAGACTGGGCCCGAATGTTTCAGAAAGGACATCAGTTCACGATAGATCTTCGACGGCCAGGTCAAGCGCATATTGTTGCAACAGACAAAAACATCACCACAATTGAAGCAGCAGTACAGATGAACCGTTGTCAAAGCATACGTTCGCTAGTGAAAGAATTTGATGTGTCAATTGGGACATTTCAAAAGGTCGTTCGTAAGAAACTGGAATATCGGAAGGTGTGTTCACAGTGGGTACCACGGATGTTGACCGACCACCAAAAAGGGGAACGCATGGAATGGTGTTTGAACCACTTGCTGCGTTACAGAGTGGAGGGTGATGCATTTCTCTTCCGCATAGTGGCAGACGATGAATCATGGTGTCACCACTTAGAGCCGAGCAGCAAAGGAGAGAGCATGCAATGGAAGCATGCTGGATCACCAAAAGCCAAAAACTTCAAGTTACAGGTTTTTGCTGGTAAGGTTATGCTGAGTGCATTTTTTTTACCATGAATGGCTATTGTTAGCCGACTTTAAAGAACCTGGTGTCAACATCAACTCTACCCACTACTTGCAAACACTAGACAAGCTGCAAAAAGCCGTCAAGAATAAACGACCCGGCATGCTTTCTCGAGGTGTGATTTTGTTGTACGATAATGCACATCCGCATGTCACAAAGATTCTGCAGGAAGCATTAGCAAGGAAGAAGTGGGAAATTCTGCAACATCCAGCCTATAGTCCTGATTTGTCACCATGTGATTTTCATTTGTTCGGACCTCTAAAAAAAGCTCTCATGGGGCAACGATTTCACACAGATGCAGACATAATGAACGCGGTAAACACTTGGTTCAGTGAGCAACCAAATCCTTTTTTGTGAACGGCATTCGCCGCCTACCTAAGCAATGGGATGCTTGCCTGAATGCCTACGGCGACTTCTGACCAACCCATGGTGCATAATTCATTCAAAATGAATGCTTTGTTTAATTTTACCACACCTGTTAATGTTTCTTTCATGCTTTTGAAATAAAGCCATTGGAACGGGTTTCAAATGAACGCCCCTAAAACAACATACAGTGGATACAGTTTAGCTTTTTTTAAAATAGCCTTTAATTACTTGAGTTTCTGCTGGTCTTGCCATGTATCATACAGTCATACACTGTCATTTCATGTGTTCATTTTTGTTTTCTTTGCATTTTATTTTTTCACTTAAAAAACAAGTTTCGTGTACATATTGTTTGGTTTGTATGTTTATTTGTGATTTTAATACATTCAGAAAGACCTTAATATAACTGCAGTCTCTGCCTTTTCTTGTTCTTTTTACAAATGTATGTACTATTGGTAATTGTTGCTCGTTTATATTCTTTTGGTGACATTTTTTTTTTTTTTTTTGCATATCCTTTACAGGACATCGCTGTCGACAGCAGCACCTTTCAGCTGTATGTTGATTTCTTGGCAAGATTACGCTCAGTAGTTTGCCATTGCTTTCTGAGCGGCCAGCTCAGTATCCTGCAAGTCACCAGCGGGGGTCGAACCTCTCCCAGTTCTCTCCCGCTACGAGACTCTGCGTGATAAACGGGATTACGGAGAAAGTGTTGTAACCCCTCAGCCAGAGAGACCGGCATTTTGGTGACATAATAATGAAAATTAACCATTAAAGCGTTCATTTTTATCTGTGTATGTAGAATAATACATCTTTCCGAGCAAAATGTAAATGTGTTTTGAGGCTGTAAGTCTGAATGTAATGCTTATATTTTTTTTAAATTTATATAATACTAGCTGACCCGGCCCGGCTTCGCCCAGACTCTGGTGGGGAGCATCTCATTTAATTCATATAAGTAGTCATATAAGTTCTCGTTCCCGTTACCGACTATCTGTCTGTCTGTCTGTCTGTCTATCTGTCTGTCTGTCTGTCTGTCTGTCTGTCTGTCTGACCCGGCCCGTCTTCGCCCAGACCCTGATGGGGAGCATCTCATTTAATTCATATAAGTAGTCATATAAGTTCCCGTTCCGACTATCTATCTGTCTGTCTGTCTGACCCGGCCCGGCATCGCCCAACTCCTGGTGGGGAGCATCTCATTTAATTCATATAAGTAGTCATATAAGTTTCCGTTCCCGACTGTCTGTCTGTCTGTCTGTCTGTCTGTCTGTCTGTCTGTCTGTCTGTCTGTCTGTCTGTCTGTCTGTCTGTCTGTCTGTCTGTCTGTCTATCTATCTATCTGTCTGTCTGTCTGACCCGGCCCAGCCCATGGTCGAGAGCATCTCATTTAAATTATATAAGTAGTCATATAAGATCCCGTTCCCACTATCTGTCTGACTGTCTGTCTGTCTTGGGTAAATGTAGGAGGGAGGAGGAAGAGGGAGGTGGAGGAGGGAAGAGGAGGGAGGAGGAGGGAGGAGACAGGAGGAGTAGGGAGGAATAGGAGGGAGGAGGAGGGATTAGGAGGAGGAGGGAGGAGTAGGGTGGTGGAGGAGGCGAGGAGGAGGGAGGAGGAAGAGGGAGGAGGAGGGAGAAGGAGGGAGGAGGAGAACGCAGGAGGAGAAGGGAGCAGGAGGAGGAGAGGGAGGAGGAGGGAGAGGGAGGAGGAGGGAGAGGGAGGAGGAGAGAATAGGAGGAGGGAGGAGGCGGAGGGAGAAGGAAGAGGGAGGAGGAGAGGGGAGGAGGAGGAGGGAAGAGGAGGAGGGAGGAGGAGGGAGGAGGAGGAATGTGAAGGGAGGAGGAGGGAGGAGGAAGAGGGAGGAGGAGGAGGAGGGAGGCGGAGAGAGGAGGAGGAGGGAGGAGGGAGGAGGAGGAGGGAGGAGGAGGAAGGGAGGAGGAGGAATGTGAAGGGAGGAGGGGGGAGGAGGTAGAGAGAGGAGGAGGGAGGAGGAGGAGGGAGGAGGCGGAGAGGGAGGAGGAGGAAGGAGGAGTGAGGAGGAGGGAGGAAGAAGGAGGAGGGGTGAGGAGGAGGGAGGAAGAAGGAGGAGGGGTGAGGAGGAGGGAGGAGGAGGATGGAGGAGGAGAGAGGAGGAGGAGGGAGGAGGAGGAAGAGGAGGAGGAGGAATGTGAAGGGAGGAGGAGGGAGGAGGTAGAGGGAGGAGGAGGAGTGAGGAGGAGAAGAGGGAGGAGGAGGAAGGAGGAGGGGAGGAGGAGGGAGGAAGAAGGAGGAGGAGGGATGAGGAGGAGGAAGAGGGAGGAGGAGGAATGTGAAGGGAGGAGGAGGTAGAGGGAGGAGGAGGAGGAGGAGAAGGGAGGAGGAGGGATGAGGAGGAGGGAGGAGGGGGAAGAGGGAGGAGGAGGAATGTGAAGGGAGGAGGAGGGAGGAGGTAGAGGGAGGAGGAGGAGGAGGAGGAGGAGAGGGAGGAGGAGTGAGGAGGAGGAGGAAGGAGGAGGGGGAGGAGAGAGGAAGAAGGAGGAGGAGGGAGAAGGAGGGATGAGGAGGAGGAGGGAGGAGGAGGAATGTGAAGGGAGGAGGAGGAATAGGGAGGAGGGGAAGAGGAAGAGGGTAGGAGGAAGAGTGGAGAGGAGGAGGGAGGAGATAGAGGGAGGAGGAGGAGGGAGGAAACGGGAGGAGGGAGGAGGAGAGAGGAGGAGGAGGGAGGAGGTAGGAGGAGGAGGAAGAGGGAGGAGGAGGGAGGAGAAGGAAGGAGGAGGAAGAAGGAGGAGGAAGAGGGAGGAGGAGGAAGGAGGAGGAAGAGGAAGGAGGAGGAAGAGGGAGGAGGAGGAAGAGGGAGGAGGAGGGAGGAGAAGGAAGGAGGAGGAAGAAGGAGGAGGAAGAGGGAGGAGGATGGTGGAGGAGGAAGAGGGAGGAGGAGGAAGGAGAAGGAGGGAGGAGGAGAAGGAGGAGGAGGAGGGAGGAGGGAGGAGGCAGAGGGAGAAGAAGGAAGGAGGAGGAAGGAGGGAGAGGAAGGAGGGAGAATGAGGAGGGGAGGAAGGAAAGGGAGGTGGAAGAGGAGGAGGAGGGAGGAGGAAAGATGTAGGGGGAGGAGGAGGTAGAGGGAGGAGGAGGAGGAAGGAAAGGGAGGAGGTAGAGGAGGAGAAGGGAGGAGGAGGGTGGAGGGAGGAGGAGGAAGTAGAGGGAGGAGGAGGGAGGAGGTAGGAGGAGGAAGAGGGAAGAGGGAGAAGAAGGGAGAAGGAGGAGGGAGGATGATGAGGGAGAAGGAGGCAGGAGGAGGAGGAGGAGGGAGGCAGGAGGAGGAGGAGGGAGGAGGAGGGAAGATGAGGGAGGAGGGGGGAGGAGGCGGAGGGAGTAGGAGGGAGGAGGATGGAGGAGGAGGGGAGAGGAAGAGGGAGAAGGAAGAGGGAGAAGGAGGAGGGAGAGAGATGAGAGGGAGGAGGAAGAGGAGAAGGGTGGAGGGAGGAGAAGAGAGGAGGAGAGAGTTCGCCATTCCGAATTCATACTCGTCTAGTTCTTCCCTTCTACACGACTGTAGATAACTTCCTTACACATAAAAAGATGAATTGTTATTGATATTGCCGTGGCATGGAGGAATATCAGCAGCAGAGTTGATCCAAAAAACCAAAGACTGAGATCTACGGAGAGCCATGAACGCCTACGCCAGCCGGCACGGCACTTGATGATGATGATTGCCGTGTGACGATTCTGTGTAGTCACGTCATTTTCTTCCCTTTCCCTAGCGTTTTGGTTCGGGGATTCTTTCATCATCATCATCATATATTTACGTACGTATTTTGGGAGGAGGAGGAGGGAGGAGGAGGAAGAAGAAAAAAAAACTATGACAGTTGACAGCTCTGGAATGAAAGGAAGGCGTGTAGAAAATTTCATCTCAATCGGATGGGCCGTTCGCGAACAAATAAAGGACATACATATATATTTACATACATATTTACATACATACACTTTGTTTTATAGATATAGATTCAGATATCTGTTTCTGATTTTGCTTGACCAATATGGCTCTGGAGTTTACCAGGCTGTATACAATTATATTATAGAATTCTCTGGGATTGATTGATTGATCAATTGATTGATTAACTATAACTTTGACTGTACTCGAGCCATACCCACATGTGCTGTCTGCTAGTAGATGTTGGAGTGTAGGGATGTTGATAGTCTCCGTGGCACAGCAGTCAAGCCATCTGTCTGATGCTCTGAAGTTTACTGGTTTATTTTCAGACTCAGTCATTCAGATTACGAGTTCAGTTTTTCCCAGAGACCCCTGGGTATAATTGCTGCTAGAGCTACAGAGTTCATACTTTATCTAATATTCTCAGAAGGTGGCTTGTCATTCTGTGAAGGGAGGCCAAACCAGATGCAGTCAGACCTAGTTAAATGAATTCAATCCCCTCTTGCTTACTGATTATAAATATGTCTTTTGTTCTTGCCTATAATCATGTCTACTACTGCCACAAGTGATTGCTAATGACAAAAATCAGTTGGGTGAATACCTTTTTTTTTCAGCCTGTATCAACCTGCTATATGTCATGTTGTGTGTGTGTTCTTTGTCTGATCTACATGGGAATGATTTCCCCCTGTTGTCTCCCCCTTGAGATGGTAGTGGGACTTGTTTGTACCAATAATCCCTAGAGCTATGTCTTTTAAGAGCATGCATCTTTCCTATTGCAACATATGCCTGTGAGACCTGGACACTTACTAAACAAGCACTTACTGAACAGCGCATAAATGCCTTTGAATATAAATGTTATAGATAGGTTCTAAGAATATCTTGGATAAAGAAAATAACAAATGAATCCATATGACAAGAGCTGCATATTGAAGAAGGTTGGCTACTAAAGATGATAAAACAAATAAAATTTAAATATTTTGGTGACTTAAAATGCCATGACAGTTTGGAGAGAACAATCATGGAGGTCTATTTGCCCGGGAAGAGAGGAAGAGGAAAGTGCAGGATGTGGTAGATGATCTCCAGACATGGGACATCTTGCTTATGACAGAATTTTTATGGAAGGTTGTTATGGCAGTGAGGTTCTGCAAAGAACATGCTACTGAAAGAATGAATTAGAGTAAAGAGTTGCAGTAAAATATGCCAGGCAATAAATTGTGTAGTCTATTGTTTATGTCTTTGTTATTCAAATTCACTACCAGATAACATTGTTTTGAATCAGTTGTGTGTTTGAGCATTTCTGATAAACTTAAACTATATATCGTAGACAAGAGCATGGCAATATTCTGATGGGACTTGCCACATTTCTAAAGCTCATGTTCATAGCCAAATATAATATTGTGATCACATGGAATATTTTATGAATATCTTTCTCTTGCATGATTGTATTTTATGTTATTGAAATTATTGTTGAATTAATTTGTTCTGGTCCATTAACCCTTTGATTCCAAGATCCCAACACTTTGCTCTGAGCATTATTTTTCTATTGACTATAGGCCTGCTTTTTTTTTTTTGCTATGAATGACTGCATCCTACATTAATAGGTGAAGATAATTGCTTTGGTTTAGTTTGATTTTGATAAATGATCAATTTAACTGCACTTGGATATTTCCATAGATCACACAAGGAAAAGCGCAGCTCAGTGCGCAAACTACACAACAACAGCGAGGATCGGAATGTGTATACCTCAATCACACATACTATAAACATTCATTTGTGGTTAGATTTCTCATTTTGTAACATTTAGCCTATTTGGCCCGCTATTTTTAATGTCCAATTGAAGGATTTTTAACATGTATAACGTGCACAGAGGTCCTCTGAGTGTTTTGCACTTCTTTGAGAAGACCAGATGTCCACTTAGGTACTCTCGGATCATGGAGTGTATGCCATTCTTTTCTTTTCTTTTTTAAAATAAAAAATTCAGTCTAGGCTGTGAAACAAAACAGGTCTGCATGAACCAGAGGCAGGCATCATAACCTCTAAGCCAGAACTCCTTCAGATGATATTTAATATCGGCCTATCAGTTTTTATTTTCATACAGCCGAAGTAATGCAAGTTAGCAGATCGCCAGGCCCACTAAGTATACAGATAAATAACACACCTCTGAAACAAGTTAAAGAATTCAAATACCTTGGAAGTATGATCACAGAAGATGGCAGATTGGACAGAGAAATTGAAATCAGATGTCAAAAAGCTAGTGCACTTACATATCAACTATCACCCTTACTGAAGCATCCAAACATACCCATGTCCGCAAAACGACAGATAATAAACAGCATATTCACACCAACCCTATGCTATCAATCTCAAACCTGGACTTTATCCAAATTACACCTTCGCAAAATCAACACCTGCGAAATGAGATGCCTGAGGAGAGCTGCCAATTTAACAATCCGAGACCGAGTAAGAAATGCTACTATCAGACAGACTGTGGGATCAACACCTTGTGCCACATTTATTGAAAGACAGAAGATCAAGTGGTTTGGCCTTGTCGTTAGAATGCAATATCAGCAACTACCATCACTGGCCTTACATCAAAGATCATCTGCGACGAGACCACGAGGACGTCCAAGAAGAAAATGAATTGACGACATCAGAGACATTGTACAACCACACGGAATGACACTATCCAGTGCCGTCCACCGGGCGCTGGAACGCAAATTATTCCTCCCCACGACGCTTGACGGCAGAAGTGGAAGATGATGATGATGATGGGATAATTATATATAGAAACAATTCTGCAGCCAGTATTGAACTTTTAATGAACTTTGAGTCGAATTCTCTCTTAATTTCACAGTTGAAGCGATGACTAAATAAGCTGCCACCACTGGCCAGGTTTAATTTGTCCTCCTCACAAGAAATGTTGCAGGTGATGAAAATAGTGACAATGGCAACATTTTATTAGGTTTATTTGTTAAGATATCAGAAATGACTGAGACGATGAATATAAAAGTGGAAAGATGGCATTAAATTTGTGCTTTTATGTCAGGAGCTCTGATACAGGGTCTCTGAAGATAAAGGGCAGCAAATTTCAAAAGGGTAATTCATTCATATTGTCTGCACATTAAATTTTTTTTATTTTTACTGTGGCTACCAGAAAGATTTTCAGTCTTTATTTCCTATTTAGTTATTGGGCTTTCAAGTGATACGATATACATGTCACATAACATTCAATTTGTCACTGTTATATTTTGTAGAGGTCTGGACATATTGATTCATTGCTGTTGTTTTAATTACTGCTTATTGTCATGTTTTTTGTGTGATATTCTTGACTTCTCTATTTTATGAGAAGTGTATGACAGAGAGGCTAACAGACCACACATATCGTAGAATTCAGGTTTTTTGCTTGGCGAAGTAGTTATGAACACAGTTCGTAATCCTGCATACCACATTCACAACACAGCTGTGCTTGATTAGAAGCAGACCGCCTTGTGCTGATTTTCATACAATGGTATGAATGCTAAATTGTTCAAAAAGCTATATCAAACTACTGAACGTAAACTTGCCAAGAAACCACAAACAGCCAACATATTCTGGGGTTGACTGTGACGTCCTGTAAAGGATATGCAGCAAACTTTTTTTGCCTGGTTAAGTCAAGGATTTTTATTAAAGGATCCCTTTTCGCATCAGAAGGTGTCACAGATATTTAGTAAAAGATCCCATTTCACATCAGAAGGCGCCACAGATATTTAGTAAAAGTTCCCATTTCACATCAGAAGGCATCACAGATATTTAGTAAAAGTTCCCATTTCACTTCAGAAGGCATCACAGATATTTAGTAAAAGTTCCCATTTCACATCAGAAGGCATCACAGATATTTAGTAAAAGTTCCCATTTCACATCAGAAGGCGTCAAGGATTTTTAGTAAAGGATCCCTTGTTACACCAGAAGGCCGTTCTCTTGTTTAAGTGTTGTTGGTGCTAATATAGCAGGCAGGTTGGCATAGTTGATTGGAAGCTGCACTGATAATGTCATGAGTGTGATTGGACAAGGGTTCGGCACCCGCATTCATCATCTAACAGAAGAAAATATTGGCGGCCTTTTCCTCCGTACATCCAGACCCACAAAATGTGATAGTCTTGTCACATCACAGACCCATTGTGATAGAAATGTGATAGCCTTGTCACATCACAGACCCATTGTGATAGAAATGTGATAGCCTTGTCACATCACAGACCCATTGTGATAGCCTTGTCACATCACAGACCCATTGTGATAGCCTTGTCACATCACAGACCCATTGTGATAGAAATGTGATAGCCTTGTCACATCACAGACCCATTGTGATAGAAATGTGATAGCCTTGTCACATCACAGACCCATTGTGATAGAAATGTGATAGTCTTGTCACATCACAGACCCATTGTGATAGAAATGTGATAGTCTTGTCACATCACAGACCCATTGTGATAGAAATGTGATAGCCTTGTCACATCACAGACCCATTGTGATAGCCTTGTCACATCACAGACCCATTGTGATAGAAATGTGATAGTCTTGTCACATCACAGACCCATTGTGATAGAAATGTGATAGCCTTGTCACATCACAGACCCATTGTGATAGCCTTGTCACATCATAGACCCATTGTGATAGAAATGTGATAGCCTTGTCACATCACAGACCCATTGTGATAGAAATGTGATAGCCTTGTCACATCACAGACCCATTGTGATAGCCTTGTCACATCACAGACCCATTGTGATAGGAATGTGATAGCCTTGTCATATCACAGACCCATTGTGATAGAAATGTGATAGTCTTGTCACATCACAGACCCATTGTGATAGAAATGTGATAGCCTTGTCACATCACAGACCCATTGTGATAGAAATGTGATAGCCTTGTCACATCACAGACCCATTGTGATAGCCTTGTCACATCACAGACCCATTGTGATAGCCTTGTCACATCACAGACCCATTGTGATAGAAATGTGATAGCCTTGTCACATCACAGACCCATTGTGATAGAAATGTGATAGTCTTGTCACATCACAGACCCATTGTGATAGAAATGTGATAGTCTTGTCACATCACAGACCCATTGTGATAGAAATGTGATAGTCTTGTCACATCACAGACTCATTGTGATAGAAATGTGATAGCCTTGTCACATCACAGACCCATTGTGATAGAAATGTGATAGCCTTGTCACATCACAGACCCATTGTGATAGCCTTGTCACATCACAGACCCATTGTGATAGAAATGTGATAGTCTTGTCACATCACAGACCCATTGTGATAAAAATGTGATAGCCTTGTCACATCACAGACCCATTGTGATAGCCTTGTCACATCACAGACCCATTGTGATAGAAATGTGATAGCCTTGTCACATCACAGATCCATTGTGATAGAAATGTGATAGCCTTGTCACATCACAGACCCATTGTGATAGAAATGTGATAGCCTTGTCACATCACAGACCCATTGTGATAGCCTTGTCACATCACAGACCCATTGTGATAGAAATGTGATAGCCTTGTCACATCACAGACCCATTGTGATAGAAATGTGATAGCCTTGTCACATCACAGACCCATTGTGATAGAAATGTGATAGCCTTGTCACATCACAGACCCATTGTGATAGAAATGTGATAGTCTTGTCACATCACAGACCCATTGTGGTAGCCTTGTCACATCACAGACCCATTGTGATAGCCTTGTCACATCACAGACCCATTGTGATAGAAATGTGATAGCCTTGTCACATCACAGATCCATTGTGATAGAAATGTGATAGCCTTGTCACATCACAGACCCATTGCAGATTTCGTTTCAGGACATTTTTTTGTTTTTTCTTTTTTAGTGCCAATTTGATTTCCTGTCACCTGATCTTGTGTTTTTGTGAGGTGCTGTTTATGAGTTTGTTGTTTTTATGCAGGATCTCAGGAAGCTTTCTTGTTGTACTTTATTTGATGAAGTTGAATAAAGGTGGAATTATGATGGCACCGTGGATATTACACTTGCCTGCCAAGACAGTGGTCTGTATTCAATCCCCAGGAGAGGTAGAATTCATTTTCCAGGCCTCACACTTTACACTCCAGCGTAGTATAGGGTGTATTTTTCATGACTGTGCATGTTTGAAAATATTGCCGGTCCAAGTTTTGCACCCTCTAAAGTTTATGCAACATAATAGGTAAATACAAAACTTGGACCGGAAATATTTTCAAACACTGCATAGTCATTAAAAATACACCCTGTATCTGCTATGGGACTACTTTTACCTAATAGATGTATTGTTTCAGTTTATTTCCTGGTGTAGGTTTTTGTCTTATATTTCTAAACCACGTTTTCACTTCACATTCAACTTCAGCGGCATTCGCGAAATGTCTCCCAAGGTGAGTTTCCTGTATATACTGACAAATGTTTGTCCAGTAAAGCGGTGCATAGCTGGGTAGAAAAAGTTACGAGGGCGAGTCAATAAGTCACATAGTTCTGTGGGTAAATGAAAACAGAGCACGTAGTTCTATGCAGCCGGTCTGGGAGGACTGATAAAACGATAGGATAATTGCATCAATGTTGGTGGAAATTATGTTGACAAATAAAGGGACAATGTATGTATAAAAATAAACTGGTTTCAAGTTATCATATTTAGTTATTTTTCTACAGCCATTTGTGGCTTACTTATTGACCTACTCTCGTACCTATGCCTATGTACACAATTTAAGGACCCCTTTACAAGCCTTAAGATGCAATTGAGCATCTACTGCTGGGTCCACATTTTCATAGGTTAATACGGCACTTTGATTTTGTGATGTGTTCAATTGTCCTTTACTTCTCAACCAGAACACATTGTTACAAATATATGCTTCAACCTCCTTAAGCGATATCTCCATATCCATGAGGTCGACTGTTCCCTCAGATGAACATTGGCATTGTGAAGGACACTCCCCAGCTGCTATAGTCCCTGAATGATCTCTTGTCAGTTAGCTACCTTAACATACTGTAGTTTCTGACTTCACCTGATCACAGGTGTTATGACTAATTCATGCTCAATGAACTATCCCATGATATCTACGCTCAGTTGTTCCTAACTCTTCTTCTTCTTCTTCTTCTTCTTCTTCTTCTTCTTCAGCATTCCGAGCCATTGAGGTTCTTTGCTGCAGATACAAGCCGTCTCCATTTGTCTCTCTGGTTGACCTTCTCTTGCCAGTCGTTGATTCCAAGTGCTTGTAGGTCTGTATGTATATTATCTCTCCACCGTCTTCTTGGTCTACCTCGGGGGTCTACGGTCATTTATTTCTTGAGTGTAAGCGAGTTTTGTTTCCCTATTATCTTCCATTCTTTCTATATGCCCCAGCCATTGCAGTCTATTAGCCTTCATGATACCAGTGATTAGCGGGGACTTAAACAGATCATAAATGTCTTTGTTGCTTCTTCTTTTCCAAGTTGCTCATAACACAACCTCTATATTAACCCCTACCCTGACTGGCACCTTACAGTCTTAACAGACGATAGTTTGTAATGGAGTTATACCTCTCCATAACATAAAGCTTGGGCTGAATTTAGAGATCATGTGTTGCCCATGCAGCATGATCCCTCTCTCTGCCTGTCTAGTTTATTCCAATACATCTGGAACAAGACAAATTTCAGAAGCTGCCGGATCAGCAAAACAATGCTCTAACTGTCCGCCTGTCAGATCTGTCATTCTAGACCAGTTGCTGACCAAGACTTAGGCAGACCTCTGGTCTGTCCTGCCATGACCTTTAGTCTTTAGGTTGCATTTTCTCGCACTAAGATAAGGCTTGTATCCTCCCACATGCACTCCTCCGCCCGAAGCCGTTGGCATAATGTGAGGTTTTGGGTTTGGTGAACACCGCCCAACATTCAGCGCTAACAGAAATCAGGTAGTACCGTCTACTGCTATACAGTATCTCAGTCATATCTGACTAAGACCTGACATCCCTACACTATCAGTCTTTTCTATCATGATTCACTCAAGGGGCGTAATAATGGTAGCGACACAACTTACTGTAGAGTTGTGTGGCCTGGTTGTTGGAATGGATGAAAATACTTGACAATGAGTAATGAAATCATGGTGAAATTAAGCATTCAAGATGGGGTTTTTATAGGAATGTTGAATATATCATGGATAGAGAAGATAACTTGCAGCTTCAGGCATTGCTAGATCACTCATCAAAACCATAGCAAAAATACATGAAATTTATGTGACATAACAAAAATAGTAGAGAAATTTGCAGTAAACTCTACACACCACTGAGTGAACTAACAGAGACAACATTGCAGATACAAACTAATTTCAAGCAAACAAAAGAATAAAAAGACTGTTGATTGTATTCTGTGAAGACTTGACTGTATTCTGTGTCATTTTGTCAACCCACCTAGTATGTTTTTCCTCTGTCAACCTTTATTTATTACGCCTGCAATCTTTCTAGTTGTCACAACATGATGCAAAAATGATGATTGTCTAGATGTGATGTGGGTAATCTGACTTGTGAACTGTCTTCCTGCAGTGCTTGGATATAGGTTTTCTTTGTTGTTCATTAGATTTTTTATCATTCCACAAAGAAAATAATAAGTAAATCAATGAAAACAAGAAAATTATTAGTTAATCAATGAAAAGAAAGGAAAATGAAAACAGGACATAATGTGTAAATCAATTAAAACAAAGAAGATGAGCAAATGAATGGAGGGGGAGGGGGGAGTAAACAAATCAATGAAAGTGTTGAATAAATCAATGAAAACAGAGACATAACAAGTAAATCAATGAAAACGAAGAAAATAGTGAGTAAATTAATGAAAACAATGGAAATAACGAGTGAATCAATGAAAACAAAAGTGAAATTGGTCAACTTTACGGGAATACAATCACATGTGACTGAATATGTTACTACTGGGTATGGCCTGACCCGGTCTTGACCAGTCTGTCACAGAAGTCACGCCATTTTGAAACTTCCTACTCCACTCATACACTTGGTGGACTGACAGGCTTGCGTCACCATACTGGGTCTTCATTCGCCGATGAATTTCTATAGGTTTCACCCATTCACTGATCAAAATTTGGATAACAGAACCCTGCTCTTCTTTGGTGCATGTCAAAAGTGGGGCTGCCATCTTTAAGCAGTCCTTGTGACATCACTGTATTTGTCTGCACTGTGCTGTAACCTGCTTAACACTATTGACATCCTGAACAATAAATGACAGGATATAAGACAATGGTATGGTTATTGTAATTTATATCAGACTTTTAAGGTTTTCATTTGAAGCCCCCTCATACAAAACGTTATTTAACTAATGCGCATTGATTTATTTGGTTGTTTCGGGATTTGAGATTTAAATATTGAGCACAACCCACTACTGGCAACGCTGATCGTAGTCTAGTATGAACCTAAGGCCTATCCATGTCAATGTGGATAATGTGCATTAGTCATACAAATGGGTCTGCATACTCTTGGTGCACACGTTGAAGCAATAAAAATATAACAAAGTGATCCTGTAGCTGAAACCGCCATTAAGATATGAAGGGTTAAGGCTTCTCGTGTTCTAGGTCATTGCATAATGCCAAGTAGGGTGGCCTGTTCGCCATCTTTCCTTCCAGACACTACCCAGGTATTCATTTGATGAAACTGGGTGCTTTGAGCGGGAGCCTCGGTAACGCAGTTTGTGGCTAGAGACACGCCTGCTGACTAGGAGCTTGTTTGTTCTTCTTCTTCTTCTTCTTCTGCGTTCATCCGCAGTGTTTTTTTCAGATATCATTGCAGTGTATTTTTATGAACCCTTGGGCCTAGACCCTTAGGCCAACACATCCGACTTTTGCGTGCGTTTTTTTTTTTTTACTAGGTTAGCATTCCCAGGGGATTCTCACTTTTGTGGTGCCGTCCACATCCCAGCGGTCGAATATTTCACGATCAGCCCTCAACGGAAGGAAGGGACCGTCCATGGGTATTATCTGCCGTCCATGACTCATAGCGCTCTGGTGCTGGGCTAACCTAGGGAATCGTCACGTCCTGCTCATGGCTGCTTTAATTCCTCATTTCAATATATTGGGCCTTTCGATCGCTATGGGCCGCTCCCCGCACAAACTAGGAACAGTCGGACCGCAGATGGTATCCACTCAGCGAGCTTTCGGTTCGGACATGTGCTAGCGACTAGCACATGTCGAGTCGTCAACTCGACATGTGCTAGTCGCTGTGCCCAGAAAACAAAATAGTGCCCAGAGCTGTTCCAGACACGACGGACATTCGGAAAACTAGCTAGTCAGAGCTATTCCGGACGTGAAGGACATTCGGAAGACTAGTTAGTCAGAGCTGTTCCGAGCACGAGGGACATTTCACTCGGACGTTTTTGTGTTGTGCCTGATTTATTTGCGACCTTAAGCCAGCACATCCGACTTCAGCGGGCGTTTTTACAGGTTTGCCTTCCAGGCGTTTTGAGGGATGTTAGACTCTTACTGTTGTGGTGTCGCCCGCATCTCAGCTGGTCAAGGTAGAACGGTCAAAGACATCACGGTCATCCCTCAAGGGAAGGCAGGGGCAGACGATGGGTATTCCCCGATATCCAAGGAGGCTTCCATAATTGTGCTCTGAGACTGGGCTCACCCAAGGAATCGACACGTCCTGCTCATGGCTGCTTTGATTCCCTACTTCCATGTATTGGACATTTCGTTTGTCACTGGTCGTTCCCCACACAAACCAGGGACGGATAGTCTGCAGATGACATCCACTCATTAAGCTTTCGCTTCGGACTTCCACGTAATGAATTCGCTAGCCAAGCGTTTCATTTCGTGTCAATGAGACGCTCTTCCACCTTTCATCGTAACCATTGCTTGCAACTGGGGCGCATTTCCACTTTTAGTAACCTCTCACAGGTAGGCTACATGTGCTGCCGATTCAGCACCTTACCTCCATGCATCAGTGAGCGAGTAACGGTCAGGCCCTCTCATCCGGGGATCCCTCATATCCCCCGGCTGAGAGCCTTCGAACAAATACCTAGAAACGCTTTAAAGACACTCTGAAAATCTCACTGAAAGCTTTTGGAATTCATCATGACACTTGGAGACTGCTGCCAAAGACCGAAATTCGTGGCATACATCATTACGCAAGGGTGCAGTCACTCATGAAGCAACCAGGACTGCAAGAGCTGTGAAGAAAAGGCTGGACAGAAAAACCACTGCAAGAGATCCTCCTCCTGGAAAGTCAAGCATTCTTTGCCCACATTTTCAAAGATTATTTCGAGCCAAAATAAGCCTTATCAGCCTTCTTACTCTCCATACTTTCAACCCCACTGGATGAAATGAATGGTCACCGTCATTCTTGATGGACAAACAACACAGAATGTTCTAGTTTCATTAGCAGCTTTCAGGCAGATTTTGTTATTAAAGTTAGTTACTTTGGCAGTCAAGGAGTTCGCAATATTCGTCTTAGGAACCATATCTCTGTTGCTCCTTATATAGGGTGTATTTTTTAATGACTGGGTTTTTTGAAAATAGCAAATCCCGTAGATAATTTTGGCTGAAAGGTCGAACCAATAAAAAGGTTAGCTTAGCTGGTTAATGGCCTTTGCTCTGTGGATTATTATCTGAGCCGGCGATGATTCCTAATATATCTTCTAAACAGGATAGGGGTAATGGTGGTGAGAGATGAAAGGAAGCAGAAGTATATATGTTTTGCTTAAAATTTAAACTCATTTTTGTAGAGCAAATTTAGTTTAGTTTGATTGTGGATAAAATCACGGAACAGGTGTAAAAACCCCCGTGAGTGCTCCGTTCTCCTCCTAACTCAAACCCGAGTCTGGAGAAACTCAGCTTAGTGCACGAACTCCGTAGCACCGGCGAGGATCCTGAAAATACTTTGGGTAGATTTTTAACTCGAAATTTTTGACCGCGCAGCGCCGTTATCTTCTTATATATAAAAGGCAATCTCCGTCCGTATGTCCTTTATGCGTTCGCGAACGGCCCATCCGATTGAGATGAAATTTTCTACACGTCTTCCTTTCAATTCAGCGCAGCCAACTGTGATTTTTTTTTGTGTGAAATCGGCTGCTACTGAATATTTTAATTTTTTCCCTTATAATGTATATACAGCAAGGGGACTTAACCGAAAAAATTATTTCAAGGGCATAACTTTTAATAACTTTTTTGTATAACTTATAGTCAAATTTTTTTGCATCGTTTTCAAAGATTTATAAAACTCTGTGTCATAGTTATATACCGGCATAGAGTTATAATAAATAATGATACAATTTTTAAAGGCATTTTTAAAGTTTTCATTAAAAATAATGCACAATGCATAACATTTGTAACTCATCTTTTATGCTTAAGAGTTACTGTAGTCATGCAGGTGATTTGAAAGAGTTTTCATTTTAAAAAAATAGATGGGGTTTTGGAAAAGGGCTTCTTTTAAGTTACTTTTTTGTTGTAGAATTTAATGAGATGCTACCCGCCGGAGCTGGGCAAGCCACCCGGGTCAGAAAGATAGACAGACCCACCTTTTCGCTGCAGTTGTCTACAGGCATACGTTAAAATCCTTCTCCTCTCTCCCTCCTCCTCCCCTACCCTCCCCCTCCTCCCCTCCCCCTCCCTCCCTCTTTTCATCCCCCCCTCCCCCCCCCCCTCCCTCCTAAACCTCCCCCTCCTAACATCTCTTCCCCCTCCTCCCCTTTTCCCCCCTCCCCCTCCCACCCCTCCTCCTCCCTCCTTCAATTTACGTCCTCCCCCTCACTCTCCCCCCTTCCCCTCCCTCCTCCTCCTACCTCCTCCCCCTCCCTCTCCTCCTCATCCCTCCTCCTCCTCCCTCCCCCCCCCTCTTCCTCCCCCTTCCCCCTTCTCCCCTTCCTCCTCCTCCTCCAAACACTCTTCCTTCCCCTCCTCCCTCCTACTCCCTCCTCCTCCCCCTACGTTCTCCCCCCCATCCCCCCCTCCTCCTCTCTCCACCTCCCTCCTTCTCCTCCTCCTCCTTTTCCTCCCCCTCCCTCCTCTCCTTCCCCCCCCCCTCCTCCCCCCCCGCCTCCCTCCACCTCCTCCCTCTCCTCCTCCATCCTCCCATCCCTCCCTCCCTTCTCCTCCTCCCTCCTCCTCCCTCCACATCCCCCCTCCCCCTCCCCCCTCTTCCTTTTCCCTCTTCCTCCTCCCCCTGCGTTCTTCTCCTCCTCCTTCTCCCTCCTCCTCCTTCTCCTTCCTCCTCCCTCCCCCTCCCTCTTCCTCCCCCTACCCTCCTCGCTCTTCCTGCCTCCTCCTCCTGCCTACTCCTTCTTCCTCCTCCCCCTCCTCCCTTTCATACTCCTCACCCCCACCTTCCCTTCTCCTACCCCTCCTCTCTCTCCTCCCCTAATCCCTCCTCCTCCCCCCTATTTCCCTACTCCTCCTCCTCCTTCCTCCTCCCTCCTCTTCCCTCCCCTCCTCTCTCCGCCTATCTTTCTCCCTCCTACTCCTCCTCCTCACCTCCCTCTTTCCCCCTCCCCCGCTCCTATCCCCCCTTTTCCTTCTGCTGATGCTGCTGCCGCCGCCCTTTTCCAAAAAAAAATTTAACCCAATTTTTTTAATTGGTTTGGGGGAAAAAAATTGGGGGGGGGGGGGGGGGGAAAA
>JACEFZ010004417.1:2500-21496 GCA_014155875.1 Cepaea nemoralis | reverse complement strand
CCCTTTTAAATGTCACTTTCCTCCCTTTCGTATTTCCACCCTATAAATTCCCCCGCCCCTGCACAATGTACGTAAAATGGAAGCTAATTTAATATCACATACTATAACAAGTCTAGACGTCTACATAAAACGTGATTAGCGGTCTAATTGCGTTAAAAAAAACGAATTTCAGAAGGGCGAGAAGTACAGAACTGTAGAATATGGAGGGGAAAACAACATCAAGTAATTGATTCGTGTATTAATGCAATCTTGAATAATCTTAATTCCCATCCAACCCCACCCCCCCCCCCCCTTTTCACTCTCTGGAAACTGCTAAAATTCCACCTTGGGGGGAATTCCCCACTGGTTGAGAACCACTGCTCTAGAAGGAATATATAAAGTTAACAAAGTAAACAACATGGCGTTTCAGGGAAAGGTCACATCCGAACCTTTTACTGCATCTGTAACAAACAAAAACAAAAAACAGAATGAACAATGTATTACATAAAATGGAGCGATTTTAAAACCATGATTTTGATGCGCATGTTAAATTCTCCTCTGTTCACTTGTCGGCGCACTTTATCGCACACTGCCACCTCTTTCGGGCGACATCCCAATGAAAATTTGTGACTTGGAGCTTCATTTTTGAATACAATCTCCGTGAACTGAATTAATCTCACGCTAGCCGTTTGCACAGGGAAATTGAGAAGGATCAGAAAGCACTTTAAGCAGCCATATAAAAGATGTATAAATTAATATTGATTTATGCACATTAGACGCTAGTAATAAGAGAAAAAAATGTTAAGACTGCCACTTCAGGAGTTGTATAAACCCCATCGATGAGAAAGCATAACAAGAGGATTCTGATCATCAGAAACGGAATCCGTTAGGAATTTTTTGTTTTCTCTATGTTCTTTACACTCTAGGTAGTGGGACCTACTTAGGTTGTGACTATGAAGTGTCTTTCTCCTGTCGTACACCTAAATCCTACATGCCAGTACGAAGCTATTTGAATACAACTTATTGCAATTGTTCTACGAATGCGTAGCTGTATGTGCCAACTCTACAGTAACAATGCCATCAGGAAGGCAAACACCATTGGCCCTGGCGCATCGGGGCCTGCTCACTTCTCTGGCACCTTTTGACTTGGCCAGGTGAAAGCCAGCTCATTTCTTTCGGCATTGGCATCCATCACCACTTGGATATCCCAGGTTCGCTATACTGCGAGGGACGCTCTACCAGCAATGTTACTTTCTTCGCACTCCGCCGCCAAAAGGAGGATTAGCAGCTTTCCTGCACGCATCAGAGGGAGCCTGCTTTTCCATTTTCTAGGCTACTTTCATTTTTTTTTTTTTACTGAGTCCTTTCTTCTAGTCCCATTTCGTTGCGGCTAAAAGTGACTCTCACATCGCTTGTTGCTCTGCCGTTACCCACTACCTTAGCCTCTTGGCTGTGAGAGTGGGACTTTTGACGAAATTGTTATACTGTTATATCCACTGCGTTGTCGGGTTTCCTCAACTCCACGGTTTCAACCGCTGAAGTCCAGCGTTTCTATTTTCGTTTTTCAGGATGGCTAGTTGGTCTGGTTCGAGGTTGTTGTTGGTCTTGGTTTGGTTGTGAGATAATAGGCTGTGATTTGTAGGTAGAGCCACAGACCTTCTTACGGCGTCGATTTGTTCCATTCTTCGTTCCGGTTGTTCCATGGCCAACACGGGGCTTTCTCCTTAGCCTCACTCATTAGTTTTAGTGCCTCAGTTTTCGACTATCCCTTCAGCACCAGTTGCTTAAACACACCTTATGTGAAGTTAGAAGCAAGACCTCAAGCTTCAACCTCTGCAACCATTATTTGAGTTGGGATGAGTCAAGAACTACTGGTCGAGAACCACTGCTCTCGGGACATTCCCATACGTGCTCCGTCCTCATCTTCAACAGCCAGTGATAGGTGCAATTGTTGGTCTGATTATGTGTGCGCATGACTTTTCGTCGAAGTACTGAATGTCGGCCATATCCTCTTGTCATTCCCTGCGGAACCATGCTCATCAAGTCTATGATGATGTATCTGTTATTCCAAACTATGCACATAATTGCATAACTGTCTTGTCTCATTCATTCATTCATTCAGTAGCATGTCCTTTGCAGAACCTCGCTCCCATAACAACCTTCCGGAAAGCTTCTCGATCACAAGCAAGATGTCCCGCGTCTGATACACCCATCTGGAGATCATCCGCCACATCCTGCACCCATCTTCTCTTTGGCCTTCCTCTTCCTCTCTTCCCAGGCATATACCCTTCCATTATTGTTCTCTCCAAACCTTCGTGACGTTTCAAGTGACCAAAATACTTCAATTTTCTTTGTTTTATCGTCTTTAATAGCCATCCCTCCTCAACATTCAACTCTTGAAGTATGGATGCATTTGTTCTTTTCTTTACCCAAGATATTCTTAGAACTCGTCTATAACATTTATATTCAAAGGCGTTTATGCGCTGTTCAGCTTGTTTAGTAAGTGTCCATGTCTCACAGGCGTATGTTGCAATGGGAAAGATGCATGCTCTTAAAAATCTAATTTTTGTAGTTCTGTCTGTCCCACTCCATAATTTATTCAGCTGTTTTAGTCTTTGAAGAGCAATTGATAGTCGTTTAATTTCTTTCATTGTGTCACCGTTATTGGTAATCAATGACAATATATATTCAAAATTTTCCACCACCTCCAATTTTCCCCCATTAATGTATATTTCTTTCTCCATAGTAGTTTTATCTGTATGCATTATCTTTGTTTTTGCTATGTTAAGATATAAGTTGTGATTTTCACTATTCAATTGTGTTGAGGCTATTAGGTTTTCTATGCCATTCTGTGTTGTGGATAGTAATACTGTATCATCAGTCTTGTCTACGACTGACGAATATGCCACCGTACGCTTCCACCTTGAAGATGCTTTGCTTCTTATTTCTCAATTCACACGAAACAGTCAATCAGCCTTATCTGCAGAGCCCACAAGGAGGGAACAATGGCTTCTGATCTGTTCTGAGACTTCCGGAATATGCCATGATATCTGACATGGTCATCTGGATTTACCGGCAATTCCGTAGGCTAGTTGGCTTTATGTTCTTCTGTGTGCCCAGCTTTGAGGAAGCATGTCGGCTTTGTCCTAGTTTTTTGTTGTTCGCTTATGGCTTAGTTGGCCTGATCCAAGATTCTGGTGATCATATGAGATGGCGAACCATGATAGCTCACACTGACCTAGTAAAAGTAATTTTTTATTCTCTTAAACGCATACTCCGCCGGACTTCGCGGCGATAGCGTTGCGGGCGCGATTCGTAATGCCGCCTACGCACGTTCGAAACATAGCAGTGACTGATTTGGCCGCAGACCGTGTCTCTCTGTTTTAACGTGTTGGTATGGGAGCTGCCAGTGTCTCAGAAAAGCACAGGCACCCTTAGATCGTCATTCTATACGCTACATTGAGTTTCTTCACATGCATTCAAAGATATCAAACGTCGCATGTGGGTGAATACCATTTATTTAAGCATAATAGCAATATCAACAAGATGCGTGCATTATATCACAATTCACGCACATATGACAGTTAATTCATCACATCACTTTTATGTACATCAATATTACTTAATGCTCAGCCATAGCAGTCATGCAATCACAAAATTTGTTGTCTCTATTCCCCAACACGCTGACAGGAGCCGGTCGTTCAGAAAGCAATGGCAAATACTTGAACTTAAAATTTGCCAAGACATCAACAACGGCAGTAAAATGCTCGTGTTGACTGCAAGGTACTGTAAAGGATATGCGACTTTAAAATAAAAAAAAACGCATACTTGCGGTCGACCCATGTCAGTGAACCAATCGGCACATGACTTTCTTTCTAACTACTCCTGGACTTCCTGTTCTACACAACCTAATTTGGGCACTAGAACATGTCCTGGTAAGTAGAGGTGGATGGCGTATGAATGACTACTTATCCATCTAGTACAAATACTGAAGTATTGGAAAGATCAGGTTGTGTGACAGTTTGTTCTATGCTCAGTCTTCGTAGGAGGATGGATGATGGTAGAATACCAAAGGACATCTTTTTTGGTGAATTACAGATGGGTAAAAGATCTCAGAGTCGGCCTCTATTACGATACAAAGATGTTTGTAAGGGGGACATGATTGATACAGGCATTGATAATGCACGCTGAGAGCAAGTCGCTACTGAACGTGTTGCATGGAGTGTAAATATCAGAAATGAAATAAAAGCAAAGGAGAAAATGATTGCAGATAAGTCACACACCGAGCGTGCAGGACGTAAGATGGTGCATGGTGGTGGAAATGACTATGTGTTCACATGCATCCACTGTGGACGAACATTTACAGCATGAATTGGCTTTATCAGTCTCATTCGCTACCGCCATGGTTTGTAGTTATTATGCCTTTTTGAAGCACAATGTAACAGACTATCGTCTGCCAAGACGGCAAGGTGCTAATGTAATATCCATCGAGTCTATAAAACTGTCGAGCTGCCATCATATACCAATACACCAAGTCGCATAGATGGGTCCTTTACTTTGGCTTTGAATGTCAGCCTGGGGAACGGCCTCGTCAGCCACAGTTCTGAATTAGGATTTCTAAGCACGTTTCAAGCTACTGATTTTTGGAAAAGTGATTATCACACCCTGGATTCATCCTCCGGACAGTAATCACGCTGGGCTCAAGAATATCACAGCCAGTGTTGGGGAGTCAAGCCGGGCCATCGCTGTAGCCCTCTCGCAAGCTATCGCAGCAGACAGCAGAAACCACTAATGTCTAGCACAGAAGGCGTCCCCAGAAACATTTTGGGGACTGTATACTTCTCGCAACGCGGACAAGTTGGGGTAACGGTTATGACGATACGTTGACGATAGCATAAGCACAAGGGTTTGTTGCCATCTCACCTCGTTTGCTGCGGGAAGGAAGGACTAAAACCACTTATTCACCGTAAAGATGATGGCAGAAGTGGAAATAGAAATGAGAACGAGAACAGGAATGGCAAAAAGTGCTTTCAACATCACGAAATCAGTATTAACATTATTATTACAACAGTATTATTTCTCTTGAGACGTCTGCAGGTTGTAGCCAGGACTAAGGAGTTCGTGCTCGTCTCCGTTCTTCTATCAGCAATGAAAACGTCATATGTAAATATTAGCGCAGACTTAATAAGGATGCACGTTGTATTATCTTGTTTCGTATCTTTAATCGTGCGTTCATTGTCACGGAAAAGACTGCAGGTTAATGATTCATTGATAACTTACAGATCAGAATACCCAGGTAGGAGAAGGGTTAACCAAGGAGTGACCAAGCGCATGTGTATGTGGGTCAAGACAGGAATAGCCGACTAACCGGACAGGTAACTGTCGAGTGGAAAATTTGGGTAGCGACAAAGAGAGACAGCATCATGGATCAGTCTATTGCGTTCTGGAGGTAGGGATAT
Source organism: Cepaea nemoralis (assembly GCA_014155875.1). Lineage (NCBI taxonomy): Eukaryota > Metazoa > Mollusca > Gastropoda > Stylommatophora > Helicidae > Cepaea > Cepaea nemoralis. The sequence continues at coordinate 16,058 of JACEFZ010004417.1, read as the reverse complement.
ACGGAAAAGCCCAGATCTGGAATTTTCCACTGACCAGGGATAATGAAGTCTGAATTTGCTTTGTCCAGCAATGTCAAGGACGATGGGACAAAGATGATCTAAAGAGAGTGGCCACGTCTTTGTGTCAGTTTAGTGTGTGTTCCCCAACTGGACGGAAAGATAGAATTATGTGTCCTGTAATGAAAAGAAATATCCTCCCTTATAATGGGATAAAGTGCTTGGCTGCGGATTAATTTCGATTCGTGGATCTACATTAATTCTATAAAGGAACATAGATGTGTATAAGGTTCCCAGTTTCTAGGGACATTAGAGAAGAAAGAAAAACCTACTCTACGTGAACCAATAAAGTACATACTTAGATCCAGAAAGAACCTAAACAGTTCGTTCAGATGAACAAATACTAACATCAAGTAAAATACAGAAGACTGTATGCTAACACGCATATACCACGGGGCTCCTAAACAGAAAAAGATGTTAAGGTGGGGCAAGCAGAGACCTCAACCTACATACGACTTGCATACATAGGGTAGAAGGAATAGACAAAGACAATAGTGATAATCATAATAGACAATAGGAAGAACATTGACAATGTGGTGTTTTCTTTTTTGATGATGGATACTTAATATCATGAAACCGATTTGGCACAGTCATAAACTTACGGGACTTTTATAGCAATACGGTGAATCAGTGGTGAACAGTTTGTTTTCATTTCACTAACGGATTTACCATCAGATTCAAGCCTACGGATCATCCCGGGTGAGCTCTGTCCTGTTTGATGTGATGTCCTGTAATCGTGAAGAATGACTGGCGAGAAGATACAGCTGATAGACATTCTGAGTTCATTCGGTCCACAACCATAGAATACAATAGCAACTACACAGACAATATCCATACACACACCGGACATAGTTTTCTTTATTAATAAATCTTTTATTATATGTTGAAAGGAAATGTTGTCGGAGTATGTGTTGAGAGAATAATAGAGAGAGTGACAGAAGTAGATATATGGAAGGGAAGACAGAAGAGAGGAGTGTAGACCAAAGTCAGGCAATAACCCCAACAGATAATCAGTTTTATAGATGTGCTTGTTGAGTCCAACCTTCTCTCTGGAATGTAAACAAGTGACATAAAATGGTGGAGCAGCGGGGTACGTACATACATAATACTCATATGACCTAAAAGCATAAAGAGGCATATGCATAGAGAGAGGTACTTGCATATTGGCACAGGCATAGTGGAGTACCTACATGTTGGGACATACTGATTGGAAGGAATATAAGTATATATTGATGACTTTTAATGGAAGGACGTCCATTGGATATATGGTGCCATTACATATATGGTAGAAACATTTCATTAATGCTGGTGACTTTGCAGTGAGAAAGTTCCAGACAGAGTGAATGTGGATAGGTGGTAAGACATTACATACCTAGTCACACGGTCACACGTCTACATAAGTCTTTATCCTATATCTCCTCTTGTGGATGAGAGAGTGGTTGTGATGTACGGTGGGGGTGTCGTAGGTTTATAATATTAGATAGACATAGATAATGATATAGGTTCTAGGTGGAATATAATTGTATAGTGAGTACTTCTTTTCTGCCTTGAGGGATCTTTACTCAACTTGCTGACTTATCTGCTGTAACTATGGCAACTCCTAAAGTAACTACAGCAGAACTGAGAGCCAACGGGGAGGAAATTGGGTTAGCTGGTACCGAGCTAACTGATTACATACAAGAAAGAGAGAGAGAGATTCGTAAAGGGGAAAGAGAAGACCGGAAAGCCGAGTTGGAAGTGAGAAAAATAGAGGTGGAGACCAAACGAATGGAAATGGAACAAGAGGCCAAGAAACTAGAACAGGAGACCAAACGAATGGAAATGGAACAAGAGGCCAAGAAACTAGAACAGGAGACCAAACGAATGGAAATGGAACAAGAGGCCAAGAAACTAGAACAGGAGACCAAGCGACTGGAATTGGAACAGGAGACCAAGAAACTGGAAATGGAACAGACTGCCAGGAGACAAGAAATGGAACATGAATACCGCTTGAAAGAGTTAGAACTCAAGACACAAACTAAGGGTGAAATAGATGCAGCAGAAGGAAGTTCATCTTCACCTGGGGCAACCTACATGACTGGACAGGGTTACCATGCCATGAAGTTTCCTTTAGCAGTCTACGATGAAAGTAAAGAAAAGATATTCCAGTTTTTGGATCGGTTCGAGGCTATGGCAGTCGCTATGGGACTAGATAGAACCAGATGGGCTCTTAAAGTATCCCAGTCTTTACGTGGTTCGGGCTACGAGGTCTACACACGCCTACCACCAGGACAGGAAAATCAGTATGAGGAATTGAAAGCAGCTTTGATGAAACATTATGAAGTCACAGCACAAACGTATCGGAAGAAGTTTAGATCGTCTAGACGAGAGCCGGGAGAACTATTCGCCGCCTACAGTCTGAGGCTAAAATCCTATCTACAGAAATGGATGGACTTGGCAGAATTCCAGAGGGATTATGAGAGTCTCGAAGAGATGATGGTGGTAGACCAAATGCGAAAGCAAATGTCGAAACCTCTCAGAACCTTCTTAGGAGAACAAGGGGCGGAACGGATTGATGTGGTGAACAAGCTGGCGGAACGATTCGTGGAAGTACATGGGGAGGCGGCAGAACTAAGTACACAAACCAAAGGTCAGGAAAAACAAGACAGAAAGAAATCGACGAACGGAAAAGAAACAAAAGGGGAACCTTATAAAAAGACGTCAACGGAGAGTTCTGAGAAGGTGAAGGAAGGAACCAAGAACACCTCGAATTCTCCAGCGAAACGACCGTGGTCCGAGAAGTGGTGCTCGATTTGCAAGGCGGCATCTCACAACACAAAAGACTGCAGATCGAAACCGAAAAATCCTTACTTCGCGGCATGCCAAGTGAATTATAAGAAGGGGATCACAGACAAGGCTGAGGTCGGCGAAGGAGAAAGGAACAAAAAGGACACACGAAAACCTAGGAAGGGAACATGGTGCACACACTGCAGGTCGAAAGCCCATACGACTGCAGAATGCCGAGGCAAGGCAAATGACGGTCCCTTCGAAACACGCCTCGATGAACCCCTCGAGGAATCCCAGGGAAAAGTCGAGGAGGGGGAAGACATTCCGGACCAAGGGAGACCCTCGGTGGTGGAACTGATTGAGGTGAATGGACAACCAGTCCAATGTTTATACGATACGGGACTGGATGGGGGAAGCGGTGATTTCGGCGGATCTAGTATCCCCCGAACAACTCACAGGGGAGACCATGGAGATACAGCCTGCGACTAAGAGTGCTGTAGCCATGAAGTTACCCATTGCTCAAGTGGAGATTCGGTCAAGATACGTCACTGGCACAATCAAGGCCGCCGTATTGAGTGATCCCATATTTCCAGTCATCCTCGGTTGCCGGTATGTCTTTCTGGGAATGCCTAAGGAACCAATTCACATGGGAGCTATGCAGACACGCTCTCAGAAGGAAACGGATCAGGCAGAGGAAAGGATTTCAAACCCAATGCCCGGGGAGTTACGAACGGCCCAGAGTGAGGATGATAGTTTACGTCCGTGCTACAAGAAGTTGCAGAAGAGTGCTGTCCCACCCAAACGCGGACAGTACTACATGAAGAATCGGCTACTATACCGGAGAGCCGGAAGGGGAGACAACCTACACGGTCAATTGGTAGTCCCGAAGGCCTACCGTGCCCAAATTCTTCAGATGGGGCATACCATTTCGTTCAGTGGACACATGGGTATCGCCGCCACCATGCAGCGGATTTCCTGTCATTATTATTGGCCAGGATTGACGGGAGAGGTGAGTCGATATGTAAAGTCCTGCCCAGAGTGCCAGCGGGTGGCACCGAAACACTGGACAGCACCGGTGGTGTTGGGTGAGATGCCCATCATGAACTCTCCTTTCGAGAGGGTAGCCATCGATATAGTGGGTCCTCTTCCTAGGACCAAGAAGAGGAACATGTATATCCTCACCATGGTGGATTGCTGTTCAATGTGGAGTGAAGCCATACCATTGTCAACCATTGACTCGAAAAGAGTGGCTGATGCATTGATGGAGACTTTTACCAGATTAGGTTTCCCTAATCAGATTCTGACGGATAATGGGTCACAGTTTTGTGGGAAACCCATGGAGGAGGTATTTGGGGTGTTCCACTCCAACCACATACATACCAGTCCCTACCACCCTCAAGCTAATGGACAAGTAGAGCGTTTCAACGGCACGTTGATGACAATGCTCAGGAAATTGGCCCAGGAAAAACCGGATAGGTGGGATGAATACATCCCGGCAGCCCTTTTTGCTTATAGGGAAGTGCCACATGGCTCAACAGGAGTACCGCCAGCAACTCTGCTGTTTGGTCGACCAATCAAGGGACCATTGGAAGCGTTATTGAGGAGTTGGACGGAAGAAGAAACCTCAGAAGAGGTGATTTCCTCGTACAAATACGTGGAGGAACTGAAGGAAAAACTTCACACGGGCTGGGCTCTGGCCACTCGAAACTTGAGAAAGGCCAGGAAGAGACATGCGGAATACTATAACCGTAGGTCTAGAGACAGAGCTCTTGAGGTGGGAGACAAAGTCGTGTTGTTACTCCCAACGGGAAACAACAAACTGGAGATAGGATGGCAAGGACCATTTCCCGTGGAAAGGATGGTATCCAGAACCAACTATCAAATACGGATCCGGGGAAAGTCGAAGATTTTTCATATTAATCTCTTGAGAAAATATGCAGAAAGAACCCGGGAAGGAGCAGCCCATCTCATGGCAATGGCGGTAGCAGTGGAAACTGAAACCGGACCAGATGAGGGGAGGGAATATCCTCTAATAAACCAGGAAACTTATCGGGAAGTACAGGTGAACCCTGATCTGACTCTCCAAGAGAGGAAAAAAATTGGCCAGGTTCTCAAATCCCATAAACAGATCCTGACGGATAAACCAGGACGGACGGAGCTAGTTGAGTTCGAGATGACCTTAACTACGCCGGATCCGGTTCGCCAAAAAATCTACCCAGTACCATTTGCTAAAGAGAAGGCGTTGGAGGAGGAGATACAGAAACTGTTGGAGCATGAGGTGATTGCACCATCCACATCCCCATATAATGCTGGAGTGGTGTTGTTACGAAAACCGAGTGGAGAACACCGGCTGTGCATTGACTATAGACTTTTGAATAGTCATACCCAGTTCCAAGTGGAACCATTGCCGAATCCAACCCAGTTATTCGCCAGGCTCCATAAGGCCAAGTATTTCTCTAAAGTAGATCTGAGTAGGGGTTATTATCAGATCCCGGTCAAACCAGAAGTTCGACATCTACTAGCTTTCAGCACACCTACGGGACACTATGAGTTCAATGTCATGCCTTTTGGACTCAGTAATGCGCCTAGTGTATTTACTCGCATGATGAGAGCGTTGTTGGATCCTCTACGTGACCCAGCCATTATCTCATTCATGGATGATATACTGATTGCCAGTGACAGATTAGATGACCATTTGGGATCCTTAGAGAGAGTTTTCGATCGGCTCCGGGAAGCCGGGTGCCATACGGCGGCACGACCCACCACGAAAAGTATAAATTGGAAAATGGGAATTTCCCACTCGGACACGAAAGTGGACGTAAACAAATGAATCCAAGGAGAATGTGGACAACGTCAGTGGACAGCAACAGAAGACGCTGTGATTGTGCTGTAGAACAAGGACGTGTTTTTCGAAGGATCTGTGTGAGGTGACCTCTGGACGCGATGATATGAGCGTGAGACAGCTATGAGTCAGGAGAGGGGGATCTGTTGATGATAATACTGCAGTGAAGTAACCGGGCGGAAAAACCTAGAGTGGAATTACAGCTTAAATGGAATCAGTGGATCAGGGCGTCAAGCAGAGCGCAGTAGACTGAACACTCATCGGTGGATCAGTAAAGTAGGCGCCGACCCTGTCTATAGGGGTCAACCTACAGGTCTACGTGAGTTTAATGTTCACATGTCTGCCACGGAATAAACTTCTGGTAGCGCTTTGAGATCTTGACTTGTGCCGTTGATTATCATTGTATTCAAGGTAAGGACGCAAGTTTAATTCCTCGTCCTTCGTTGCTGTTTTGCATTATTACGAGTTGAGTGATACCTCGACGGTTGCCGGTGTAGGCACATCGAGGCATATGGGGGTCGTCACTGGACTCGCTGCATAAAAAAAAATTTTCAACACGAAATCCCTGCCAGATTCAGTCAGCTTAACGTAGAAAATTTGCACGCCGATATCCATCTTGAGTTGCACCGTACTACACGAATCACACACAGAAGGAAAGAACGCACAAAAACTCCACGTCACGAAAATGGAGAAGAGCAAGAAGTAAACTGAAAGATCATACAGTTTACAAGTTACAACAGTAAGTGAAAGTGTGTATAGTATAAGAACAGTGCAATAAGAATTAACATATCGGGACGTAAGAACACCATTACGTAAAAGAAGTGCAGTGGAAATATAATAGTCGCACTGTACGCGCAAAACTGCACTATATTGAACACAGCACAGTGCTATCAAAGAGTTCTGAACAACGAACATTAAAAGAGATTATAAGATATTTAAGAACATTATATTTAGAACGAATGTGTGACACTTATAGCTTTGATGTTACCTTGGAAAAGAAGATGAACAATAGACACAAGCCATACAAAACGTTTGACACCATGGTCGATATGAAATATACTTATAACCATCATGGTAGGCATTGAGTGCCTGAGAAACACTGCGCTGTCACATTAAGCTATTAACAGTAACTGATCATTGGAAACTGCTCAGGAGTTAGTAATTATTTATTCTTGCAACTCCATTTCTGAAGTAATACATTAATAACGATTTGTGGGTTAAATTGTTACATACCCCACATTATCGAGGAACTCCGAAACAGAAGACATTATATACGAATTATCCTAGCAGAATTTGGGGACAGAGCAGAGTATACTGAACATGACAACGTTGAGGAGCGTGGGTCACCGGTAAATGTCGGAGGTGCACTTTTATAATCTGTGGAAAAACGAACGACACTACTCCCAAACCTTGTTCCTCCACATAACCCTTTCAGGACATTTTTCCTCACTGACACTGCCCCACAATATTCCCGCACTCAACCTTCACTGTCTCAACCTTATATTATGATGCCATTATCGGATACTAGACTCACATTGCGCCGCCATACCAAGTGAGCAAGGATTTACTAGCGACATTTCAGTCGTCACGGACACATTGTTGCTGACTATTTACAGTTGGCGAAGCAGCATTTCGGTTGTCTCACGGTGCCAGTTCATTATATTAATCTGACACCTCACTGGCATAGGATCAACGGACACGAAGTTTCTGCATATAATATCGCATTTTTTATCGCCAACACTACATATGGGACATGACGGAGATACTACACACGTCATCATAGAGGAATAGAAGGACGGGTAAGACAGCACACACCAGTCTACTGTGGGTATCGTTACAATCATATACCCAAATTTAACTCAAAGTTCGACGGGTGCACCATAACCGACTAGGTTTTGTCAGTCGGCCACAGACCGCGTGGTCTAGGTGCTGGTGTAAGTGCATTACACCATCGTGTCAATTTACCTGATATTGTGTTTTGAGGAGAACCTCCATTAATTGTCGACTGCAGAAAACGAATATATTCGAGCATTTGAAACAGTCGAGCATGGAATGGACATTTGGAAAGTCGTAGAAGACACCGACACCGCAATTTTCTTAAGGCCAGTACCTGTTGTAATTGTCAATTGGTGTGACATTGATTTTGTTTTTAAAGTTTAATAAGGTGTCGTATTTTCAATTATGTCAAAATTTATTATAAATTAACAACCGTTTGTTTTGTATGATAAGTCAGTAGTATGTTATGTTGAATCTAAGTCGGAAAGTATTTGTTGTCGGGTTGAAACATTGATTGGTATTTTCGTCCCTCGTTAATCGTCTACCGTGATTGTTAATTATCTAGTGTCATATATATATATTTTTATATTCTCACATTATTTATATGGTTTACATATATTTCATTCAGTATAAGAGTATCGTAATTGTGAGTAATATATAAAGTGTTTATCGTGTTGTCACTTAAAATTCAAAATTGATTTTGTCTTTTATGAATGATAATATGTACTTTCGTCTTACGTCAATCGTCTTTTGTCAGTATTAGTATTGGTCCGCTGTACTTATATATTTATATTCCTTATATTGAACATATTTTCCCATAATTATTTTGTGGCTTATATATGTCACGGTTCGTATAATGATCGTATATTTTGAGTGATATATTTTTAGGTGGTCGTCAACGTGACAGTATTTGTGTTAATTAAGTTGATATTTCGGGTCGACGTTGATACCACAGGACTTATTATTGAAGTCAATAGCTACTCTGTTCCGCGAAGAACCTTATTGTAAATTTGTCGAGTCTTTCTTCTCTTGCCACTTCGCTATTTATTTCAGCTAGATAGCTCATTTTACAGGTAGGACAAGATGTCAACACTTCAAGACTTCATGGACATGGGTGAAAGGTCTGGTTTGACCGGTGCAGACCTCAGGAATTGGGTCATACAGGAATTTAGAGCTCAAGCTGCACGTGAGAGGATGGAACGACAGGAGAAACTGGCAACAGAGCAACTTCAAGCTACGCGTGAACGACAAGAACGAATAGCCCTGGAACGCGAACGAATGGTGGCTAAGGAAAAAGAGTTAAAGGCAAGACAATTAACCGTAGAGACAGAAATCATGCAAAAACGACTCACACTTGAAAATGAGATTATTGCAAAGGAAGCAATGTGGAAGGAGCGTATAAGACAAATGAAGAAAGTAATCACACAAGTAAAGTATGTGCTACAGTAGTGAAAGAACCAAACGCCAGAGATTTCGTTCAGAAAGGAACTATAGAACACAAGTCTAACGAAACACTTACAAGTACAAATGCCCAAATTGAAACAACACAAGAAGAAGAAGAAGAAAGTAAAGAAGAAAACACGCAAACAGAACAGGGTACATCAACTGTAGACATACGTGATAACACAACGGTAAATAATTGCGAATTGTACAAAGTCAACGAACCCAAACATGAAGAAATAACTGTTGTTACAAAACAAATCAAACATGATTACATGTTTCTCAATGACATTTTTGTTAAAAATCCCAAAAACAGAATGAAAGTTACACGCACTCAGTACAAACATACGTCGTTACAGCGTATGCATTACAGAAGATACACAAGACTGAAGACAATAACATTGTTTCAATCAATACAATGTACAAATATTGGCATGAGTGCAGAAGAGAGATTTTACAGGTTTGAAACAAAGAAAGAAAGAAAGAAAAAAATTGAATGGAAGAAATAAATAAAGGAAAATAAAATGGGATGAAAGGTTAGGGTCAAATCAACACATAATACACTACAGACACATTAGAATCTTAGGTCTTATTACTTAGTTATGCAAGGTATCACTTGTCAGAATTGTTCACACTATCTAATAATTCTATAATTCAACTTAGAAATAATTCGATTCTTTATTCTTTGATAATTATGTCTATAATAGAGAACATTACTAAATTTATATGAATATTATTTAATTTCAAGATTTATTCTTGTTGAATATTATATTCCTGATTTAATTTTTTTTTAGATGTCTTGTATCTTTAATAGGTATGATTCTTCACAACTCTATGTCTGCAAGATTTTAATCAGTCAATCAGAGACATTCTCAGTCGATTATAATTAATAGAGGAACACATCTATGTTATAGGTTCTTTAATTATATTTTAATGTTCTGTTCTTTTATGAGTGTTATAAAATTTAATAAATATAAATTCAAAACACACCTTATTGAATAACAATGTTACATTAATTGACAAAATATATAATGTAATGTAAGATGTGATTTAGTAGATATAGATACACATGGTAGCAATTTTTCCATATTGACAGAGTGTAGGAATGAATAACTACGCCATCGGAAGTATCTACTCAATGTGTGATCGCTCGGTTGTTCAAACATTGGTTATTCAGACACGGATTCGAGCATACAAGTATTGTAACTGTGAAGTGAACTTATTGACAGTGAACATTTTAATTTACATGTTATAATTCTGTGGTTGAATAACAAATGTTAGTTAATTGGGTATTGATTAATTGAAATATTATAGTATGGTTTTGGGTTAATTAATCATTGTTCGGGAAAGTATTTGATTATAAGGTTAAATCATTAGAATGAATCTCTAGTTGAATTAATTGTATTACGTGTCATTATTACATGAAGATCCATAATAATCAGTCATCGCTCTCAACATATCCACAAAAGTAAAAATATTTCTGAGGATTCTCGTGGAGCACATGTCACCCTACCCACAGATGAAAAAATTGTAAGAAGGAAAATATATGGAGTATACACTAATAACAGCAACGATGGTCAACAATGAGGATGATCTACTTGGAAACCCCATGATTACCCTCGTCCGAAACTCATGGTAGTACCTAGAGCTAGGACACACTTGTCTATTAAGACAAGGTAGGGACTAATATGTTTATTAGTTGGTCTGATCCCCATGATCAGCCACACGACGTCCAACGTTGGGTTTGGACAGGTGGGCGTGCCCGTCGTATAACTTTATATGTTTTTTTTTAGGGTAGATAAACGGGGACAACCAAGTACTAGTCTGTTGTTATTATGGTTGTAGTTAGTTGTGATTATACAATATATTTATACACATATAGTTAAAAGAAAAAAAATGTTACACATTTTTTTATCTGGGAGGGGGCATTATGCCATACGGCGGCACGACCCACCACGAAAAGTATAAATTGGAAAATGGGAATTTCCCACTCGGACACGAAAGTGGACGTAAACAAATGAATCCAAGGAGAATGTGGACAACGTCAGTGGACAGCAACAGAAGACGCTGTGATTGTGCTGTAGAACAAGGACGTGTTTTTCGAAGGATCTGTGTGAGGTGACCTCTGGACGCGATGATATGAGCGTGAGACAGCTATGAGTCAGGAGAGGGGGATCTGTTGATGATAATACTGCAGTGAAGTAACCGGGCGGAAAAACCTAGAGTGGAATTACAGCTTAAATGGAATCAGTGGATCAGGGCGTCAAGCAGAGCGCAGTAGACTGAACACTCATCGGTGGATCAGTAAAGTAGGCGCCGACCCTGTCTATAGGGGTCAACCTACAGGTCTACGTGAGTTTAATGTTCACATGTCTGCCACGGAATAAACTTCTGGTAGCGCTTTGAGATCTTGACTTGTGCCGTTGATTATCATTGTATTCAAGGTAAGGACGCAAGTTTAATTCCTCGTCCTTCGTTGCTGTTTTGCATTATTACGAGTTGAGTGATACCTCGACGGTTGCCGGTGTAGGCACTTCGAGGCACCGGGCTGACGGCGCGACCAACCAAGTGCATGATTGGTTACCAAACTCTGGAATTTCTAGGTCATACCATCACTCCCGGGAAAATTGTCCCGGAGGCGAAGAACCTGGAAAAAGTCAGACGAGCTTCGAGGCCTAAAACAAAGAAAGATATAAGATCCTTCCTATCATTGTGTGGATTTTATCAAAAGTTCATTCCTCATTTTACCGAACTGGGAAATCCATTAACAGAGACCTTAAAAAAAAGGACTTCCAGATGCAGTTATATGGACGCCAGAATGTGAGGAGGCCTACAGTCAATTAAAGGAGGCGTTGGTGAACAAGCCAGTTCTACAACTTCCAGACCTCACAAAGCCATTTGTGCTAAGAACAGATGCGAGTGGGATCGGTATTGGAGCAGCCTTATTACAAGAAGGAATAGACGATGCTTCAATTTTGAAACCTGTAGCGTATGCCAGTAAGAAGCTTCTACCGGCAGAGAAAAATTATTCAACGGTTGAAAGAGAGTGCTTGTCACTCGTATGGGCTGTACAAAAATTTCAACCATACTTGTACGGAGTACAGTTTACGGTCCAGTCAGATCATCAACCCTTGATGTTCCTAGCTACATCACAGAAGTTAAACGCCAGACTGATGAGATGGTCATTGTTGCTGCAACCATACCACTTCACAGTGGAATACATCCCTGGAAAGGAGAATGTAGGAGCAGATTTCTTATCCAGACATCCAGATCCGGAGGAAGAAGACTAGGGTTGTGGATCATGGGAATCAAACCTACAGCGAGAAAGATTCGACGCGGTCTAATCTCTTAAGAGGGGGCCTATGTCACGGAAAAGACTGCAGGTTAATGATTCATTGATAACTTACAGATCAGAATACCCAGGTAGGAGAAGGGTTAACCAAGGAGTGACCAAGCGCATGTGTATGTGGGTCAAGACAGGAATAGCCGACTAACCGGACAGGTAACTGTCGAGTGGAAAATTTGGGTAGCGACAAAGAGAGACAGCATCATGGATCAGTCTATTGCGTTCTGGAGGTAGGGATATACGGAAAAGCCCAGATCTGGAATTTTCCACTGACCAGGGATAATGAAGTCTGAATTTGCTTTGTCCAGCAATGTCAAGGACGATGGGACAAAGATGATCTAAAGAGAGTGGCCACGTCTTTGTGTCAGTTTAGTGTGTGTTCCCCAACTGGACGGAAAGATAGAATTATGTGTCCTGTAATGAAAAGAAATATCCTCCCTTATAATGGGATAAAGTGCTTGGCTGCGGATTAATTTCGATTCGTGGATCTACATTAATTCTATAAAGGAACATAGATGTGTATAAGGTTCCCAGTTTCTAGGGACATTAGAGAAGAAAGAAAAACCTACTCTACGTGAACCAATAAAGTACATACTTAGATCCAGAAAGAACCTAAACAGTTCGTTCAGATGAACAAATACTAACATCAAGTAAAATACAGAAGACTGTATGCTAACACGCATATACCACGGGGCTCCTAAACAGAAAAAGATGTTAAGGTGGGGCAAGCAGAGACCTCAACCTACATACGACTTGCATACATAGGGTAGAAGGAATAGACAAAGACAATAGTGATAATCATAATAGACAATAGGAAGAACATTGACAATGTGGTGTTTTCTTTTTTGATGATGGATACTTAATATCATGAAACCGATTTGGGCACAGTCATAAACTTACGGGACTTTTATAGCAATACGGTGAATCAGTGGTGAACAGTTTGTTTTCATTTCACTAACGGATTTACCATCAGATTCAAGCCTACGGATCATCCCGGGTGAGCTCTGTCCTGTTTGATGTGATGTCCTGTAATCGTGAAGAATGACTGGCGAGAAGATACAGCTGATAGACATTCTGAGTTCATTCGGTCCACAACCATAGAATACAATAGCAACTACACAGACAATATCCATACACACACCGGACATAGTTTTCTTTATTAATAAATCTTTTATTATATGTTGAAAGGAAATGTTGTCGGAGTATGTGTTGAGAGAATAATAGAGAGAGTGACAGAAGTAGATATATGGAAGGGAAGACAGAAGAGAGGAGTGTAGACCAAAGTCAGGCAATAACCCCAACAGATAATCAGTTTTATAGATGTGCTTGTT
>JACEFZ010004416.1:0-18688 GCA_014155875.1 Cepaea nemoralis | reverse complement strand
AAAGGGGGAAAAAGGGACAGGGAAAGCATTTTACAATCAGGGGGGGACAATCCTTTCGTTTGTGAGCCGTCGCTGACGCAAGTCGAAAGTAGGTCGACGGGGTAGGAGCGGGGACCAACACAGTTTCAGTCGTGGGTAGTATAGTAGGGGGTAAATTTAGAGCGCCTACTGAAAGAATACCCATGTGAGGATCCAATCATAATCAACAGGATTTTAATAGCCTTCGCAAAAGCTAAACGCACGGGGGAGTGAGGGGACGTTGTTGCTGCAACGGACTTCACAGTGAAACATATTGGTAAGGAAAAGTATGGCAGATTTCTTTTTCAACCCCCAGCCCCGGGAGGAAGAAACTAGGGTTGTGGATCATGGGAATCAAACCTACGTGAGAAGATTGCGCGGTCTAATCTTTTAAAGGGGGGGGCCTATGTCGTAAAATACTGAGAGTTAATGACCAAGGGCGACTGTATACACCGACTGCCCAGGGGGGGAAAGGGTTAACAAGCGAACAGGGGGGTAACGGACAAAGGGTGCCCGGGGCGCAGGTTTTTATATCAAACACAAAAGGGGGCCGGCAAACCCGCCGGGTAAACTGTCAGGGGAAAAAAATTGGTTTGCGACTAAAGAAGGTTTATTGGACGCTTTGGGGTATGGAGTGAAACGGTTCGAGCTGAAATTTTTCCACAAACGATGATAATGCAGTCGGGTGTGAGGTGTCCAGCAATGTCAAGGACTATGGGGAAAAAATTGACGATAAAAGAGGTCTATGTCTTTGTGGGGGGAAGTGTGTTTTTTGGGTTTTCGGGAGAAAAGGATTATAAAAAGGGATTGCTGCGTTCAAAAGAACGTTTGTGTATTTTGGTGCAAGTACCCCCAAATTTCAAAGGATGTTTATAAGGTTTCATATATAGATATAGTTTAGCATGGGAATTAGATGGCGTAAAGTGCTTTTTAACATTGTTTTTCTATTAGTAGGGAATTGATAGCCGTTAGGGGAAACTTCTATCCATGTCAAGTGGGTTTTTCGGGAAACCTTTTTTTTTCGGCGGGGGAAAGCTCACATAGGAGGGAAGAGGAAAACAACACAGATTCATTATAAAAGTATAACACAGGTTCCATACCCGTGGGGACTTATCAAAAAAGAGGAAAAAACAGAGGGCGGGTCGATCACCCAGTGTTGATAACCCCAAAAGCACTTTAAGTAATAAAGCACGCATTGGCATAGAAGGAAGAAAAAATTGTCTCTAAAAGTAAGGGGGACAGAGAAGGAAAAAGGATCATTTAAAATAATAAAAAAAACCAAAAAGGGCCAATCGAAGAGTTCAAGGGGCATACAAAGGGCCTAATCAATTAAAAACTTCCAGTGTAGAACTTTTACAGGACAAAAATGAGAATACTAGAACTCGATGTTTTCCAGATGGAAATTTAAAAACGCTATAAAATAATAAAAAACATTCTTTTCGCTGAAACATATGGTGGGTGGGTTAAATAATTCTAAATGGTGAACATTTTTCATTACAAAAAAAAGGTATATCTACAGACTCAAGCAGACGGAGCGTCAGGGTGAGACGTTCTGTTATAAACATGTCATGTCCTGTACTCTAGCTGAGAGAAGAGACGAGAGAAGCCACGGAGACTATCTATCAACATCTTATCTGGCAGCCACACTAGAAGAACATACCAAACTACATAGACAATATCCATACATACACCAGACATAGTTTTTATTAATAAATCTTTTATCTTATCGTTGAAAGGAACTGTTGTCGGAGTATGTGTTGAGGGAATAATAGAGAGAGAGAGTGGAAAGAAATAGATATATGGAAGGGAAGACAGAAGAGAGGAGTGTAGACCAAAGTCAGTCAATAATCCCAACAGATAATAAGTTTAAAGATGTGCTTGTTGAGTCCAGTCTCCTCTCGGGAATTTAACAGGACACTGGTTCTTTAGTGACTGCCACTTCCATCGACGATGAACTGTATGTTACGTGGATGACTTTTGTGTTGGCATTATGCACAGTGAAATGCTTTTACATCTGTCCACGGTTGTTCATAGCGTGAACTGCATGTTCGGAATAATGACGGTCAGCTTTGTCGCATAACTGACTGGTTTGCCCTATGCAGTAATGTGTGGTTGCTGGTTTTCTAATGACTGCCGATTCCATCGACGATGAACTGTATTTTCTGTGGAGGACTTTTGTGTTGGCATTCTGGCGGCGGCATTATGCACAGTGTACCTGGTGCGGGCTGTTGGTTTTTCGAGACTCCTGCCTGTTTCACTTTTTACTTGAGGCAGTGAGGATCATTTTGTGTGACATTAACTGCCACAGGAACGGAGCATAATAGGGACGACCCGTTGCCGTGAAGTGGGAACCGCGACTATTGACTAATGACTAATTACTAAAGTAAAGTAAAGTAAAGTAAAGTAAAGTAAAGTAATATTTTATTCTCTGTGTTGTGTGATCTGTCTATGTCTGTCTGTTTTACAGTCTGACTGTCTGAGTCTCTGTCTATCGATTAGTCGACCAGTCGGTTTTGTCTGTCAGTTTACCTTGCACGCATGCCTGCATGCCCGCCTGCCCAGTCTGCTCGGCCAGTCGTTTGTCTGTCGATCGGCCGATCGATCGATCGGTAGTCTGCCGGTCCACCGTTGGTCCACCTAATGTCACGACGGCGAACTAGACTTCCTAGAAAATTTTTCGGGGTCCCACTTTAGATGGGATTCGAACTGATATCCACCGGAGCTGAAGGTAAGCCTGCTAGCCGCCATCCTACCGTGCCTCTCCTGCCTCTTTATATACGAGGCACTAATAGCCCTCTCTTTAAGCCAAGATTAAGTTTCTGGGCTGACCAAGCGGAAATGAAATCCCCCATCTTTAAATCAACCAGAGGAGACGCTAGTGAGTTAGATTTGGGCCACCAACAGTGGTAAATGTCATTTTCATTGCTGTCTTATTTGAATCTCAGAATTAGATCTGCAAAATTAGAACCCGTTTTGTAATCTCTGTGCACTGAATGAATCAATAAACGCGAGAATTAGAATCGGTAAATTTACCAGAAAACGATTGCAAGTGACAAATATGAACGTTTCGGCTAAAGCTTTCTTCAGCATACAGACAACGAAAATACACAAATACAAGTACATGAAAAATTGAATATATATATATATATATATATATATATATATATATATATATATATATATATATATATATATATATATATATATATATATATATATATACTAGCTGACCCGGCCCGGCTTCGCCCAGGCCCTGGAGGGGATCTATCTATCTATCAGTCTGTCTGTCTGCTTGTTTGTCTGTCTGTCTGTCTGGCTGACCCGGCCCGGCTTCACCCAGTCCCTGGTGGGGAGCATCTCATTTAATTCATATAAGTAGTCATATAAGCTCTCCCGTTCCCGACTATCTGTCTGCCTGTCTATCTGTCTGTCTGTCTGTCTGACCCGGCTTCACCCAGTCCCTGGTGGGGAGCATCTCATTTAATTCATATACGTAGTCATATAACCTCTCCCGTTCCCGACTATCTGTTTGTCTGTCTGTCTGTCTGTCTGTCCCGGCCCGGCTTCACCCAGTCCCTGGTGGGGAGCATCTCATTTAATTCATATACGTAGTCATATAAGCTCTCCCGTTCCCGACTGTCTGTTTATCTGTCTGTCTGTCTGACCCGGCCCGGCTTCACCCAGTTCCTGGTGGGGAGCATGTCATTTAATTCATTCATATAAGTAGTCAAATAAGCTTCCGTTCCCGACTATCTGTCTGTCTGTCTATCTATCTTACCCGGCGTGGTGTCGTCGGTAAACAGTAACTTAAAAGAATGCCCTTCCACACACCATTCATTATTTTAATGAAAACTGTTTTAATCACCGACATGACAGTTGATAAGTTCTGTAAGCAGAAAAAGATGGGTTAAAATGTTATGCATTATGCATTATTTTTATGCAAACTTTGAAAATGCCTTAAAGATTATATCATTATTTATTATAACTCATATGCCTGAAAATAAATATAGACAAAGAGTTTAACAATAGTGCAAGTAAGTCCAACAATATGACTATAAAAAATATAGAAATGTTATTAAAAGTTATGCCCCTTGAAATAACTTTTCTAGAGTGAAGTCCCCCTGCTATATAGACATTATATATAATGAAAATGGAAAAGTAAATGTTATTAAATGAGTAGAAGATTTTACACTAAGAAACTATTATAGTCGGTTGCACAGAAATGAAAGGTAGACGTGTAGAAAATTTCATCTCAATCGGATGTACCGTTATCGAACGCATCCAATACATAAATACCCACAAACACACAAACAAAGCCACATACACTCTGTTTTATATATATATATATATATATATATATATATATATATATATATATATATATATAATATATATATATATATATATATATATATATATATATATATATATATATACCTTTTTATGGACCTGACAACCGTTTACTTCAACGACTCGTATATACATCCTCGTATAAATGTGATCACTATGAACATACAAATAAAAAATCAAATGAATACGTAAACATTTTGACGACTTAGTCTTCCATGTCAAAAGAGAGCTTATTTCCCTCTCTTGTGGGATCTCATTTTCCAGACTTTTGTAAGAACTTTATTTTCAAGACCTTGGTGATGTTTATTCTCTAGATAACCGTTGTACATTAATTTTCTAGACCTTCTTCTTCTTCAGCGTTCCGAGCCATTGAGGTTCTTTGCTGCAGATACAAGCCGTCTCCATTCGTCTCTCTGGTTGACCTTCTCTTGCCAGTCGTTGATTCCAAGTGCTTGTAGGTCTGTATATGTATTATCTCTCCACCGTCTTCTTGGTCTACCTCGGGGTCTACGGTCATTTATGTCCTGAGTGTAAGCGAGTTTGGTTTCCCTATTATCTTCCATTCTTTCTATATGCCCCAGCCATTGCAGTCTATTACTATTAGCCTTCATGATACCAGTGATTAGTGGGGACTTAAACAGATCATAAATGTCTTTGTTGCTTCTTCTTTTCCACTCTTCACTTTGTGCATCCTTAATGGGCCCAAAGATGCGTCTTAAAACGTTGATCTCAAAGGTTTGTAACAAGGTTTTGTCTCCTTTAGGTTTACTCCAGGTTTCAGAGCCAAACAGCACAACTGGTCTGATCAGTGTTTTGTAAATTGTGATCTTGGTGTTACGAGATAGCACATTTGATTTTAGCAGGTGTTGTAGTGCATAGTATATCTTATTTCCAGAGTTAATTCTAGTTTGTATTTCTTCCCTTATGATGTTGGAGCAGTTGAAGATTGTACCCAGGTATTTGTATGTTTCCGTTCTTTTAATGGTCATATTATCTATTTGCATGTGGCCAGAATTTTTTTGCCGTTCTTTCTCTTGAAATTACCATATATTCTGTCTTATCTTGGCTGATAACTAGCCCCATTTGTTGAGCTTTTTCCTTTAAGTGAGTCAATATTTCCACTGTCTTTTGTTCATTTTCCCCTATAATATCTATATCATCTGTATAACCAAGCAGCTTGGATGTTTCTCCAATATCACATTCCTCCTTTACCTTCCTTACAACTTTCTCTAGAGCCAAATTGAAAATGAGCGGCGATAGTGTATCACCCTGTTTCAAGCCAGATGTTATTTGGAAAGGGTCTGATTTCCTGCCTTTATATGTTACTATATTATAAGTATCTTCCTTGCATAGTCTGGTCATGTTGATTAACTTCCTTGGTATTCCAAATTCATGCATGGCATTCCATAGACTATTCCTATGGACATTATCATAAGCCTTTTTAAAATCCACAAAAATGTTATAAGGATCTCTTTTATATTCCCAATTTTTCTCGGCTATTTGTCGTAAGATAAATATCTGATCTATTGTTGATCTGTTTTGTCTAAAACCCGCCTGATAGTCACCTAATATGTCTTCTGAATATGGTTTTAGTCTATTTAGTAATACCGCGGATAGTGGACAGGAATGATATTCCTCTATAATTTTCACATTATTTTCTAGACCTTAGGGACATATTTTCCATGCCATCAATTAAACTGTTTTTGCGACCTCAGGGGATTATAGTTTCAAGACATTGGGGATCTTAGTTTTCATATTTCTGTTGGGGATCTTTTATTCCAGATCTCGTTGCAGATCTTGTTTTCTAGACATTTATTTCTTAATTTCCAGACCTTCTTGTGGGATCTTCTGTTGACGACCCCGTTTGGGAAGGCTGCTGTCAACACCAAGATAACACGAAGATGCATAATCTCTCTCCCTCTCTCTCTCTCTCCCCACTATCTTTCTTTCTCTTTTCCCTTCTCTTTCTCATCTCTCTCTCTCTCTCTCTCTCTCTCTCTCTCTCTCTCTCTCTCTCTCTCTCTCTCTCGCATCTCCCCCACTCTCTCTCTCTCTCTCTCTTTCGCAATCTCTCTCATCTTTCCCTCTCTCTCATTTTTCCCCTTCCCTCTCTCACATATCTCTCATCTCTCTCTCTCTCTCTCTCTCTCTCTCTCTCTCTCTCTCTCTCTCTCTCTCTCTCTCTCTCTCTCTCTCTCTCTCTCTCTCTCTCTCTCTCTCACCTCACTATCTTTCTTCTCTCTTCCCTTCTCTTTCTCATCTCTCCCTCTCTCTCTCTCTCTCTCTCTCTCTCTCTTTCTCTCTCTCTCTCGCATCTCCCCCCCTCTCTCTCTCACATCTCTCTCATCTCTCTCCATCTCTCTCATCTTTCCCTCTCTCTCCTCTTTCCTTTTCCCTCTCTCACCTATCTCTCATCTCTCTCTCTCTCTCTCTCTCTCTCTCTCTCTCTCTCTCTCTCTCTCTCTCTCTCTCATCTCATCTCTCTCACCTCTCTTTCTCCCTCGTATAGAGTTCATTTCTATTACAATGTAGATTATGGTATTTGCGTGTTCTACACCATATTTACAAACACTGTGCAGGTCCGAGCTCTCATCTCTCATCTCTTATCTCTCATCTTTCATCTCATCTCTCATCTCTATCCAGAGAAAATCATCTCGACCCTTTGCCACGCCTGATGCCTGGTGTATCTCCATGCCCAGCATGTCTTCAATGCCCTGTGTCCGCCTTCATGCTGGTCGATCCCCGTCCCTTCTTGCTGTAACCGTGTCTTCCATCTCTATTGTTTCAGAACCACTGTAACATTCATATATCCACTATTGGTCTATATAACTGTCACCCTAGCACCATATACCCAAGACGCGTAAAACAGACCTTTACCTGTTTACTCGAAAAATGGCCCTTTAATTGTTTACTCGTAAAATAGACCACGACTTGTTCACTCGAAAAATGAACCATTAGTTGTTTACTCGTAAAATAGACCTCGACTTGTTTACTCGAAAAATGGACCTTTTGTTGTTTACTCATAAAATAGACCTTGACTTGTTTACGCGAAAAATGGACCTTTAGTTGTTTACTCGTAAAACAGACCTCGACATGTGTACTCGAAAAATGGACCTTTAGTTGTTTACTCGTAAAATAGACCTCGACTCCTTTACTCGAAAAAAGGACCTTTACTTGTTTACTCGAAAAATTGACCTTTACTTGTTTACTCGAAAATTGACCTTTATTTGTTTACTTGAAAAATTGACCTTTATTTATTTGTTTATTCGTAAATGGACTTGTACTTGTTTACTCTAAAATGGACAGTTACTTGTTTACTCGTAAAATGGACCTCTCCTTGACTCGTAAAATGGACTGGTAAATAAAACTAAGAAGTATAATGAGTGACTGAGTATGAGTAAAGTGACTTTTTAAACAGTATTTCAGTGTCCGGTGCGTGTTGCTTTATATGAGCCAAGCTTCTTGGATGTTTACATCGGGCATAACTCACTCACTCACTCGGGTGATGTGATTATCTACACAGATGGTTCGGTGTCAAGAGGTGAGAGAAGTGGCTGGGGTTTCATAGCCAAAGCTAATGGTCGATGTTTGGGGCAGGAGAGCCTGGCACATGATACCACAACATCCAGCTTAAGAATGGAAGTGGAGGCAGTCACTGCGGCTCTCCGCTGGATGGAGAATACGACACACACACACACACATCGTGATTGTAACTGACTCAGAAAACATGCTGACGAGGGTGAGGACGGGCACACTTCGTGCGGAGTGGCTTGCTTCGCTTCGGAGGTCACGGGTGACGGGGTATGCCGGTGTGCTGGGAAATGAACAGGCAGACAGATTGGCTGGCTCTGCAGAACTCGGTGGAGTATTGATACATGACAAGGCAGACGTGGCTGCGGCCTTGTGGGAGCACGTGCACACCTCAGAGGAGCAAATGGATTACCATGGTCTGGCAAGAATGAGACAACGAGGAGTGACGAAGGGATCTGGCCGACGCTCAACGCTCACAGGAAAGGCGAGACGGACTTATAATCAGATTGCTACTGGTACTATTAGTGTTGGAACTCTTCGCTGGCTGCTGAGGATGGGGACGGAGCACTTATGGGAATGCCCCGAATGCTGTGATATCGATTCCTAAATCAATCAATCAATCGGGCATAATGTCGACATTGTTTTCCTTAGTCCACGGTGTTATTGGAAATTCCCAGTGACATGTTCTTCTTAAGCGATTGCGAAATGATACATAACTCATATCATTGTTACCACATTCACCACCCATACTTGACCTGCTGTACGTACAGTTGTAACACTTCACACTCCTTGGTGAGGGAGAGAGTCTGTACAGAAAATCCAATACTAATTACGCATATAGTACTATCTACAGTGGGATTACTGATTTAATTGTTGATTGGAGGTGAAATGATTAATTGACGAAGGATAATATATCCCAAATTATGACCTCCCATTTGGAAAGAAGAACGATATATCGTCAAATTAGTGTCAACGTACCGGCTTCCTGCCTTAGAGGTTACGACTTTTCTCCGTAATCTCGTATACTCTCGTGGTTAACGTGATGACGGTGAGAATCAGCAGTGGTTCGAATCGCATCGGTAACCTACGGGGTATGTGAGCCGGCCGCTCAGAAAGCAATGGCAAACTACTGAGCGTAATCTTGCCAAGAGATCAACAATCAGCTGAAAGATGCTGGTGTTGACA
Organism: Cepaea nemoralis; assembly: GCA_014155875.1. Taxonomy (NCBI): domain Eukaryota; kingdom Metazoa; phylum Mollusca; class Gastropoda; order Stylommatophora; family Helicidae; genus Cepaea; species Cepaea nemoralis. The sequence goes on along the minus strand of JACEFZ010004416.1, from coordinate 9,604 downwards.
GCGTTGTCCTGTAAAGGATATGCCAAAAAAAAAAGGGTCAACGTGTTGTGTTTTTGTTTTGTGGCATCTTCCACAATTTCAGTGTTCAGTGAACGGCCGTTTACACAATAATATTTGTTCATTTTATTGTGTACCATTTTTGGTCCAAACCAAGTTTTTGTTTGACATTGAATAAGTTGAAGGTATTCTGTTCCTTGCGACACCATGCCGTATGAACACAACAGCGCTGTTATGAAACAGAAGCATATGACATGGATAAGCTGCTGTGTAGTGTGGGGGATTGTCCAACAACACACCCAAGACCCACGGATAGTGAGTAAAGATGCAAACAAACCTACCAGAAAATGATCAAGATCTGGCGATCAGACAAGTGTTAGAAAGAAAGACTTGGATGGTGTCAATGTATTTTCACAAATTGTTGACATAGACTATATCTGTAGCAAATTTCTTCTTGTGGGGCTTGGCAAGGGAACAAATAACACACGCATACACGCATGCACGCACACACTTACACACACACACACACACACACACACACACACACACACAATCAACAGGTTTCCAGAATTGCAGGCATATAAACACCCCTGGCGTGCTTATAAGTAGATGGACAAGAGCCAATATGGAAATGTTTTATTACTCTTTGTCTATGTGAGTCTGAAGAAGAGAATAGCAAATTCGTGAATGTAATGTTGGCCTACTACTCCATAACGTTTTCCCGCACACTCATTGATGTTATTGTGACATAAAGCAGCAAGCAACACACAATAGAAGCCAGAACATGTGCACACCATAAAGGGATTAAATAAGAAGATATATCGCCATATAGCGGTTCCACAGTCCATGGGGTGTCTGGTTGTAATCCTATTTCTTTGCAACCCTGTTAGCAACCGCGTGTCTTTTTAACTGCTTGTGCTTTTAAAGAAGTCTTTGTTGCGATCCGAGAGCTTAGAATCTAAAATTCAATGCTGATTTATAGGTGGTGACCAAAGAGAATGCTCACACAGTTTAGCTTCTTATTGAGGTTGTCAAAACTACTTTGACGCTAAGCAAGTCAAATTGTCTATGTACACGCACCCTCTTGGCATTCATCACATCTTTGTAATGGAGGCGAATAAATAAAGTGAATAAATCATTATAATACGTTATAAATTATATATATATATATATATATATATATATATATATATATATATATATATATATATATATATATATATATATATATATATATACACACACACACACACACACACTAGCTGACCCGGCCCGGCTTCGCCCAGACCCTGGTGGGGAGCATCTCATTAAATTCATATAAGTAGTCATATAAGTTCTCGTTCCCGTTACCGACTGACTGTCTGTCTGTCTGTCTGTCTGTCTGTCTGTCTGTCTGTCTGTCTGTCTGTCTGTCTGTCTGTCTGTCTGTCTGTCTGTCTGACCCGGCCCGTCTTCGCCCAGACCCTGATGGGGAGCATCTCATTAAATTCATATAAGTAGTCATATAAGTTCCCGTTCCCGTTACCGACTGTCTGTCTGTCTGTCTGTCTGTCTGTCTGTCTGTCTGTCTGTCTGTCTGTCTGTCTGTCTGTCTGTCTGTCTGTCTGTCTGTCTGTCTGTCTGTCTGTCTGTCTGTCTGTCTGTCTGTCTGTCTGTCTGTCTGTCTGTCTGTCTGTCTGTCTGTCTGTCAACTTACAAAAAGCATTAGAAAGAGCACTTGAAAGATCTTTACATCTTCCCCCAACAATTAACTTGTGTAAATGGAGCGGCGGCAGCAGCAGCAGCAGAAGAAGAAAAAGGAGGAGTAGGAGGAGGGAGAAAGAAGAGGGAGGTGGAGGAGGGAGTAGGAGGGAGGAGGAGGGATTAGGAGGAGGGGGAGGGAGGAAGGGGAGGGAGGAGGAGGAAGAGGAAGAGGGAGGAGGAGGGAGGAGGAGGGTAATGTAATCTCTGAAGAAAAAGGCAAAGATGATAAAGGACTGACAGACATAGATATGAAACATTCCTTTCTAATTACAGACGAACACCTGTACATTGCTGACAGTAATTGGATATAGACCTTCAGTAATCTCTTGGTGCAGTGAGGCAAACATGACTAAATCATGCAACAGCTTACCAGAGTCATGGAAGAAAGGACAAAAGGATGAAGCGGGTGAGGAGGGTGGGATTGCCTGTTTGACTACAGATAAAACAGTATAGAAGATAATAATAAACATCTCACATTTTTATTCAAGACATTGGGGTTGGTGTGAGATGCGAAAAATATGATCCCTCACGAAGATGACAGTGATCTTAATAATATACAGGATAATGCATATGCCAGAACAGACGCTATATATGTTTTCTTAGTACAGGGTGTATTTTTAAAGACTGTGCAATGTTTGAAAACATTGCGGGTCAAGTTTTGTATTTATCTATTATGTTGCATGAACTTTATAGAGGGTGGATACAAAACTTCGACCGGCAATATTTTCAAACACGGCACAGTCATTAAAAATCATCATCATCATCAAGTGCCCTGCCAGCTGGCTAGGAGTTCATGGCTCTCCACAGATCTCGGTCTTTGGTTTTCTAAATCATCTCTGCTGCTGATATTCCTCCGTGCCACAGTCTCAATCCATCCAGCATCATTTCTCTTGATCTGCCTCTGCCTCTCTTCCCCTCGATCTTTCCAGTTGTCACGATGTTCTCCAATGCCTCTCTTCTCATTACACGACCAAAGAAAGCTGTTTGTCTCTTTCTTATTGTTGTATATAATGTTCTAGTTTCATTAGCCTGTTTCAGGCAGTCGTTGTTAGTTACTCTGGCAGTCCAAGGAATTCGCAACATTCGTCTCAGGAACCACATCTCTTTTGCTTCTAATTTCTTCTTAATTTGTTCATTTACATTCCAAGATTCACTGCCATACAGCAAAACTGGTTCTACATAGCATTTCAGCACTCTCTTTCTTACATTCATTGATAGTGACCAATTGCATAATATATTCTTCATTTTCTGAAAAGCGGCCTTTGCTTGCCCTATTCTGCTCTTAATCTCTGTTGTACATCTTCCATCTGATGTTATAAATGTCCCTAGGTATTTAAAATTATCCACTTGGTTAAGAATTTTGCCTTCTATTTCTATGTCACATTTTAGTGTCACCATTTTCTTTGATATCACTATTGTTACTATTTTAATATTCAAGGAGAGTCCTTTCCTTGCACTCTCTGTTACTACAGTGTCCAACAATTGTTGTAGATCTGTTGATTTATCCGCCACCAATACTGTGTCACCTGCATAGCGTATATTATTTATGTTATAACCTCCAACTAGTATTCCTGGAATCTCTTTGATCTCTCTCATTATTACTTCGCTATATAGGGAGATGAGGTCTGATGACAAGACACATCCCTGTCGTACTCCTAGCTTTATGTGTTCGTAACTACCCTCTTTATTTCCCTTTTCTTATTAAAAATACACCCTGTAGAAATGAATTAGGGAGCGGTAGCGCAATTCCTTACGCCCACCTCGAATGTCACTCTTATGACATGCATGGTTGGTTAAAGTGTTATATTTCTGTGCTTTTATTAAGAAACCGGATAACACAATAAAATCCATTTCATCATGTGCCTTGCCAATAAGTGTGAGCGGTCATATTTCGCCATCTCACTCCGTCACTAGAGTCGTGGATCAGCTCATTGTTCTTGGCGCAACCATACCAAGTGGCCAAACCATCCAGTTATTTACTTCTTTGCCTTCCACTTGTCCTCTTTTCCTCGATCAGTTGTCACCAAGTTCTCCAATGTATTTCTTTTCATAGCGTGAGAAACAAATTGTGACTATTTACCTCTACTTTCTCTAATAAGTTTACGATTTTCATTTGTTTCTTGTAGGACTTGGCCATTGCTTTTTCTGTCTGTCCATGGTATTCTTTACACTTTCCTCAGAAACCACATTTCTACAGCCACCATATGCTTTTCAGCTTCTCTGCTCATTATCCACGCTTCACTTCCATAGAAACATTCAGGTTCTATGTAGCAACTCAACATTATTTTTCTCGTTGTAAATGACATCATTTTATCAGTCAGTATGTTTTCCATCTTGCAAAAGGCTACCTTCGCCATGGCGATTCTTGTCTAATGTCTTTAATGTTTATTTAGTTTTATTCGTGGTTGCTGTTGATGTCTATCTTTTCTGATACATTCCAGGTGTGACTAAAGGCTGTCGTATTACATCTCCATCGTCGGTGACCTTGGCAATGTCGTTTGTATATCGAACTATTTTACAGGTATTTCATCGCAAGGTCCTGCCTGGGACAGTTAAGATTTCAAGAATTATGTTCACACATGAAGACGCCTTCAAGTACTTGGTACTGTTTTCAATAAAAGACATCGTGAAAGATCAATCGAACTCACAAATATATACGGGGTTACAGCTTATTATGTCTTGTCACCTTTTTTTTTTACCAAAACAAAGATCATAACTGATTAATATATGCTCAACATTATTATGTGCCATGCCTATAAGCGTGGGTGGTCATACTTCACCAACTCACACGATCACTAGAGTTGTGGATGAGCTATGTGTTTTTGTCTTGACCATGCCATGTAGCCAGGCCATCCATATATTTACTACTCTGCCTTCCCTCTGTTCTTTTCCCCTCAATCTTGCCATTGTCAGCAAGTTCGTTTGTTTATTTATACTCATAACGTGTCCAAAAATGTTGACTGTCTAAGTCTAATGTCTCTCATCAGTTTTCATCTGCTTCTTTCAGGATTTGCTCATTGGTTTTTCTGTCTGCAAATGGTATTCTTTGCATTTTCCGCAGAAACCACATTTCCATTGCCATTAGACGTTTTTCAGCTTGTCTGCATTGTCAACGCTTTACATCCATAATAAAGCACATATAAGTTAAACACCCACAAAACTGATAACACAAGCAGCACATTCCACAAACATGGAGTACAACACACTAGGCATCTTGATCATCTGGAACATTTTGAAACTAGAGTGTTTGCGAAAAACATGTGGAAGTGTCAGGGAAAGTTATATGGATGTATTGAGAGTCAGAGCCAACATAGATCTAATATACTTGTTCAAACATGCGAACTTTTGCAACTCTCAGTATAGAATGCACTATCGTAAGAAGGTAACTTATAAAGAAAAGTGTTTCCTCTCATCAGAAATAGGCAATATATATTGTTTGGGTACATCGTGAGTAGGGAATAACTGGTGTACATCGTGACAGAGTGGAAGTTCGTAGTAGTAGGAGTGGGGCGCGCATCCACGTGGGGCGCGTCTGGCTGCTGATGTTTTTATGGGAAAAGTGCCGAATGAGGGAGAAATTTTAGGTGAAATTTTTTTTGGCGGCGTGTGAGAACGGGTCTATTTTTTAGACGGCGGGTAAGTTTCTGTGAAAGTAATTAAGGTAAGAGTATTCGTGTCTATGTTGGTTGGTGGGATGTAAAAGTAAGTACTGGAAATAGAAAGAGAGGGTGTGAGCACGGATGAGGGGTGTGAAGGGGTGTAAGTTATATATTTTGGTTGGACGTGGTTACGTAGGGTATATGAATGTGTTAGTATGCGTGGTGAGTGATGTATAAAATGCCAAGGGTGTGATGGGTCGTGGTTTCTACTCATGGGTTGGATATATGGTGGTGGCGTAGACATCTCATAATGTATCTGTTCACTATGCGTGGTGAGTGATGTATAAACTGCCAAGGGTGTGATGGGTCGTGGTTATACTGGACGAAGTAAGAGGTGTAGATGGTTACTATCATCTGAACAGTGTGATAGTAGTGTCTAAGTGAAAGTAAAGGGTGGTATGTAGCTTATTCACTACCATCATTACAAAGGAAACCTTATAAAGTTGTAATGGGTGTCATTTGATGGTAAGGGGTATTAGTGGTAAAGTAGGAGTGGTCGATATAGGGGTGGTCATAAATGTAATAAGATAAGAGGTGTTATGTTCGCAGTTACACACTGGTCAACCAGTGGTCAAGCAGTGGTCAAGTAATGGTCAAGTAGTCAAGTGAGGAAATTTTAGGGAAAAGTGATTGTAATGATATGGTGATGATTAAAGAGTGGTAAATTAGTGGTCAAGCAGTGGTCAAGTGGTCAAGTAAGGAAAATTTTAGGGAAAATTGGTCGTAGTGACATGGTAATGCTTAAAGGATGGTAAATTAGTGGTCAAGTAGTGGTCAAGTAGTGGTCAAGCAGTGGTCAAGCGGTGGTTAAGTGAGGAAAATTTTAGGGAAATTTTAAGGAAAAGTGATTGTAACGATATGGTGATGATTAAAGAGTGGTAAATTAGTGGTCAAGCAGTGTTCAAGCAGTGCTCAAGTGGTCAAGTGAGGAAAATTTAGGGAAAAGTGATTGTAATGATATGGTGATGATTAAAGAGTGGTAAATTAGTGGTCAAGCAGTGGTCAAGCAGTGGTCAAGTGGTCAAGTAAGGAAAATTTTAGGGAAAATTGGTCGTAGCGACATGGTAATGCTTAAAGGATGGTAAATTAGTGGTCAAGTAGTGGTCAAGCAGTGGTCAAGCGGTGGTTAAGTGAGGAAAATGTTTAGGGAAATTTTAGGGAAACGTGATTGTAATGATATGGTGATGCTTAAAGGGTGGTAAATTAGTGGTCAAGCAGTGGTCAAGTGAATTAATTTTAGCGGAAAGTAGTTGTAGCGACATGGTAATGCTTAAAGGGTGGTAAATTAGTGGTCAAGTAGTGGTCAAGTAGTGGTCAAGTGGTCGAGTGACCACTTAAATTGTAGAGGACGATGTGCCTAAGATTATAGTAGTGATTAAAGTGATCGATGACGTGTCAAGCAGTGGTCAAGTAGTCGAGTGACCACTTAAATTGTAGGGGAAAGTACGTATATTGCAATGGTGGTGGGTAAAGTGAGGAAGAATCAATAGTAGTTATAATAGTACTACCAATATTAGCGACAAGAATATTAGCTGGTACGTTGTTAGAGATACAAGTATCTTTTTTGTTGTGGGGTGTGTAAAACTCATACAAAGAGGGTCATACAAACACAAAGACAGCCAAGTACACACATGTACACACTTGATATATTTGTACATACAGACATACACATAAAGGCAGACAAGCACAAAGACACACCCATACTATTACTACTGTCATCACAACTATACACAAGTACAGACACACTCACTCATACACAAGAACACTCAAAGACAAATACAAAGACAGCCAAGTACAAACACATACACACCCATCGCCTAGGATTACTACTGTCATCACAACTATACTCAAGTACACACCCATAAACAAATACACAAGAACACTCAAAGACAAACACAAAGACAATCATACACAGACAACCCATACCATTACTACTGTCACTATCAACAGATATACACATGTGCAGAGACACCACAGACACACTCGTACCATTACTACTGTCATCACAACTATACACAAGTACAGACACACTCACCCATAATCAATTACACAAATACACACCTACAAACACAAAGACAACCACACACAGACACACTTGTACATACAGACACAGAAGTACAGACAATCCATACTATTACTACTTTCCTTGTTTTACTTTACCAAAGACCTTCACCGTATCTGCTACAGAAACCATTATACATCACTCATCTCTCCACACTCTTGGTTTCTTTCTAATACAAAGTGGTCACATCACCAAGAACTTCAAACCTCCACTGTATACGTGCTCCATTGACACAGACATAACAACATTTATGGTAAGGTTGTCTATGGTTTCATCGGGGATAGTTCATCCGAGTATTCATCACCAAAGATCCATTTCCCATGGCTGACATCTTCAACTTGCTATACCATTTTATCACCAAAATATGTGTGTTCACAACATATTCATCAAAACAGTTTAGTGATATATCATAAGAAAAAATCAATGACATACATGATTACTGAAAAACAGTTTAGAGATATATTGTAAGAAAAAAATCAATGACATACATGATTACTGAACAACAGTTTAGAGATATATCGTAAGAAAAAAATCAATGACATACAGGATTAGTGAAAAACCAAAAAGGTCTGGCTTAGTGATCTTCATTTTTGAGTATACAGTTGACTGATATAGCTTGATTGAGTAAAACAACACTGTTGTTATTGTCGAAGTCATCACACATGAGATATCATACAAGATATCTGAATACTTCTTTTTATCATACCAAAACCACCCGGTAGTGGTGGTCGACACTTTTTTCTAATACTACCACTTGATTGGGTAGCATAATCGAGAGGTCCTTGCAGTACGCCTTAAGGGCTGCCAAGCTGTCTCTATCATTTGGTTGGATATCCTCTGCTACTATGAGTGGAACTTGTTGCCAGGGTGTCTAAGGGTGTCATCCTTTCTCGTGGTGTCTGGTGATGTAAGTAACGTTGTAGGTTCGAATTGTATAGATTGACACGTACCTGACAGGGATAATCATTGTGAATGTTCCCATTGTAGCGGGTACGGTTATCAATTGAAGTCACAGTGGTGGCAGTCTGGTACTTGACTTACACTACGAGGCTGGTGTAAATATACAGGTGGTGCTGTCGTCTCTGGTGTTGTAGTGTTTGTTGTATTCATAGGTGCGTGATGCTGTGTTCGCATGTGTCTTTGTAGATTGCCTTTTCTGTTGAAAAGTTGTCCACAGATATGACATAAGTGTGGTTTCGTACGGTATATGTGGTGATTAAGGTTATCACAATAGGCTTTGTCGCACACTGAACACGTGAAAGTAGATCTGGTGGTCATATTGATAAACTGGTCATAAGACACACTTTCGCTTTTTACAACCGCGAAAAGTTTGATGTTTAAATTTTTTTTTTCACTGTTTTAAACAGATGCCGACGAAAAAGAATAAGACTCCACCAAACCCGTTTTTTTCTGCTGTACTAGCCAAATCAGCCGTGAAAATATTTCTTACTACACTAAAACGACTTAAACAGCAAGGGTTTTACAAAAATAACTCTGTAGATACCCAAATCAGCGTGAAATGGTACTGAGCTCACAAGAGGGCGGCCCCTCTATTTTTTACATGGGTTTTGGCCCCTGAAACCCCACATAGCTGATGTGGGATTTTTGAAGACAAGCTATTCTCCGCCCCCCCGCCCTTTCCCTTTCAAAAAACCCATGACTCATTCTTTCCACTTTAAAGACTTTTGCATATGGCGTTGATGACGTAGGGGCTGTCCGGGCATCCGCGTTTTTTACCAAAAAGGTATGGGGTTTTTGGGTATTCTTTTTAGGGAACCCCTTTTGTTTTTTGGGATTTTTTATATGGGTGTATCTTTGTGGTTGGGTTTCCCGTAGTAAAAAGGTTTTTGGGCCCTCTTTGGTATTTTATTATGGGTGTAGGGTTTTGGGATAGGGTTTTGGCCCCTAGTAATGGTATGGTTTGTCGTACTTCTGAATCTTCTGGGGACTTTTGTGTGTTTGGGTTTTTTTTTGATTTTTTTTGAGGTTTGTGTGTATGGGGGGTGGTCTGTGTGTACTTTTGATAGTTGTATGACAGTTTGTAAAAGTTGGATTTTCCTTTTACTTCGTGTCTGTAGTACAAGTGTGTCGTGTGTGGGTCTTTGTGTTTGGGGGGTTTTTGTAATTTTGGGGGGTAATTGGA
>JACEFZ010004415.1:0-19521 GCA_014155875.1 Cepaea nemoralis | reverse complement strand
GGAGATTGACCTGCTGGGCTGAAAAAAATGAGTACCAGGCAATTTCTTGGGAAGTAAAGGGAGCTGGTGTAATATGAACCACATTGCACCCTGAGTTTTGATTGGTTTACACAAATATGGGGCGAGCACCATATGTCCACCGGCTCTGTGGCGAAGGGGTTGTGAATGCAATTCGTAATCCTGCATACTTCATCTGAAACAAAGCTGTCTGCGATTGGAAGTGTTGGTCTCCCTACAATGGTAAGAGTATCATTCGTTCAGAAAGCAATCGCAAATTCATTTATTCATTCATTCAGTAGCATGTCCTTTGCGGAACCTTGCTCCCATAACCTTCCGGAAAACCTCTCGATCATAAGCAAGATGTCCCGCATCCAATACACCCATTTGGAGATCCTCCGCCACATCCGGAACCCATCTTCTCTTTGGCTTCTAATTGCAAATTACTGAACGTAAACTTACCCAGGAGTCACAAACAATCAACAATTCTGGAGTTGACTGCTATGTCCTGTAAAGGATGTGCAACAAACTTTTAAACCATATATCCAGTATGCTCTGAAGGCATGGGAGTGGGGTACTATACATTTCACAGTGCTTTAGACAGCACTCTTGTGAAATTCATATTGGAGTGAAGAGTTAATGGCTAGGCTAGCAAGAGGTGGACAGCGATACACATGGGAAGATAACATCCAGAGAGGGACAGACATAAGTCTGTCAGAGTGTACAACAAAATCAAGAGATGGAGAGTGTTGGCGGCCCGTTGCAGTCAACCTTTATTGTGGAGACAGCACCTGAGTGATTGATTGAGTGTACTTGAGCTATATTAAGTTCTTATTACAACAACAACAATCAACACACTGTAGGTGATATGATCATTATTATATCAGCCATATTTACTTCAGAAGACATTTCCTAGTGCCCAGTTTTGTGGGGGTGCTTGCTGTTAACTGAAGCATAGTTCATGCACGCTACTGCTAGTAGGACTGGACTGAATATTGCATATTGATTAGTTTTCCCTATTACCAGTGTCCCTTGCCATCAGGCGAACCAACTCCAATGTCTGAGGTACTTGTAATTTACGTCCCCAAGTCAAGGGCGAGAAGTCAACATATTAGTCCAACTGTCCGGTGTAGGGGTAGAACCCCTTACCCTGGCATCAGCACACCAGATGTTTAAGAACAGTGCCCATTTTAAAGTGCTAAGTGTCAATGTGAGAATAGTGTTAGGAATTCACAGGCAAAAGAAATAGAGGAGGGCCCAGAAACATTCAGAGAGGAGACGAGACAGAGGTGAATCGTATTTGGAGGACACTGATGGAGATACACAGGCTAGCTACGGATGGGACCACTTGGAGTGAGTTTCTTGAGTGGCTGTGTGCCAATGGGGGATACAGATTGAAAGATGAAGTGTCATTTTGTAACCATGTCATTTAATCATGCTAATCTCAGACTGTGCAGCCTTGTGAACTGTATTCTTTCAGCTGCCACTCTATCAGAGTTAGTCGACACAATCAGGATGGCAACAAATGCAATGTTAGAAACCGACTACAGTTATGCCTCCATCAAATCTGTTTGTGATCAGTTTTTGCGTTTCATCACACTGGCAAATTTACAGGATAAGGTACCGTGAAGTCTCTTAGTTTACATTGAACATTATTGTAGTTTTAATCAGCTATTTCTGTTCCTTTTATTTTAAACACTTAAGCCACAAACAATAAGTTGAACAATAATTTATTGTTTGTCAAATACAATACAATATGATTGCTAAAATATACTGCAGCTTTAGCAGTTAAGCGGTTCCAACCAATTTTGTGCAGACAGAAAGACTTCATCTCAAATTTGTGATTACCCTGGGAATAAGAAATGATCCATATTTGAACTTTATCAGTGACTATGAGTTTTAATTGTTTCAGCTTAAGTATTATTCATTTATTCACTTCATGTGAAATATAACTCTGCCATAGGCACCTGATGAGATGCAGCAAAATATATCAGGCAGTAAATCATGCAATCTAATGTTTGTGGCTTCTTTGTTTAAATTCACAAAGGAAATACATTGTTTTGAATTACTTTTAATTGCTATGGTAGAAGCATGTTAAGGTTTATGATTTTGTAGGCTCAATGTAATGGTTACGTTTGATGAATATGGAGAACAACTTGGAAATACGTTTGTGCAGATATTATTAGGCATTGAGATTCTGATTTTTAGAAGGATAATAGAAGATGTGAGAGCTGTCATTGAAAGACAGTAACTGAAGATATGACGCCTAAGACAAAATCGGTGACAAGATGTGAGATCATTGACAAGATATGAGGTCCAAGACAAAGTCAGTGACAAGATGTGAGGTCATTGATAAGATGTGAGGTTCAAGGCAAAGTCAATGACAAGATGTGAGTTCTAAGACAAAGTCATTGACAAGATGTAAGGTCTAAGACAAAATTGGCAACAAGATGTGAGGTCCAAGACAAAGTCATAGACAAAATATGAGGTCTAAGACAAAGTCATAGACAAAATATGAGGTCTAAGTCAAAGTCATTGACAAGATGTGAGATCTTAGACAAAGTCATTGACAAGATGTGAGGTCTAAGACAAAGTCATTGACAATATACGAGGTCTAAGACACAATCATTGACAAGATGTTAGGTCTAAGATAAAGTCAGTGACGAAAAATTGTGACAAAATTGGCAACAAGATGTGAGGTCATAGACAAAATATGAGGTCTAAGACAAAGTCATAGACAAAATGTGAGGTCTAGGACAAAGTCATTGGCAAGATGTGAGGTCTAAGACAAAGTCAGCGACAGAATACGTTATATGTATTTTTTCCCCTTCCATCCATCATGTGCCATGCCGATAAGTGTGGGCAGTCATGTTCTGCCATCTCACTCGATTACTAAAGTCGTGGATCAGCTCCGTGCTCCTGTCTCGACCATGCCACATGGCCAAGCCATCCAGGTATTTACTTCTTGGTCTTCCCCTTGGTCTCTTCCCTTCGATCTTGCCAGTCATCACCAAGTTCTCCAAGTCATTTCTTCTCATAACATGCCCAAAAATTTTGACTGTCTGCGTCTAATGACTCTAATCAGTTTACAATCTTCATTTGTTTCTTCAAGGGCTTGTTCGTTGGTTTTTCTGTCTGTCCATGGTATTCTTTGCATTTTCCTCAGAAATGACATTTCCACAGCCATCAGCTGTTTTTCAGCTTGACTGCTTATTGTCCACGCTTCACTTCCATACAAAAGTATAAGTTCTATGTAGCACTTCAACACTCTTTTTCTCGTTTCAATTGATATCTTTTTATTGGTCAGTATGTTTTTCATCTTGCAAAAGGCTACCTTCGCAATGGCAATTCTTGTTCTAATCTCTTTAAGGCATCTCCCATCAGATGTTATGACTATGCCAAGATAACTGTATCCCCTTAGCCATGCTATTTTATTGGCTATGTGGCAAAGGGGTTACGAACACGATTCGCAGTCCCGCATCATCATAAATCATCAAGTGCCCTGCAAGCTGGCGTAGGCGTTCATGGCTCTCCACAGATATCGGTCGTTGGTGTTCTGGATCAACTCTGCTGATGGTATTCCTCCATGCCACCGTCTCAATCCATCCAGCATCATTTCTCTTGGTCTGCCTCTGCCTCTCTTCCCCTCGATCTTTCCAGTTGTCACGATGTTCTCCAATGCCTCTCTTCTCATCACATGACCGAAGAAAGATGTTTGTCTCTTTCTTATTGTTGTATATAATGTTCTAGTTTCATTAGCCTCTTTCAGGCAGTCGTTGTTAGTTACTCTGGCAGTCCAAGGAATTTGCAACATTCGTCTCAGGAACCACATCTCTGTTGCTTCTAATTTCTTCTTAATTTGTTCATTTACATTCCAAGATTCACTGCCATACAGCAAAACTGGTTCTACATAGCATTTCAGCACTCTCTTTCTTACATTCAGTGATAGTGACTTATTGCATAAGATACTCTTCATTTTCTGAAATGTGGCTTTTGCTTGCCCTATTCTGCTCTTAATCTCTGTTGTACATCTTCCATCTGATGTTATAAATGCCCCTAGGTATTTAAAATTATCCACTTGGTTAAGAATTTTCCCTTCTATTTCTATGTCACATTTTGGTGTCACCATTTTCTTTGATATCACCATTGTTACTGTTTTCTTGATATTCAAGGAGAGTCCTTTCCTTGCACTCTCTGTTACTACAATGTCCAACAATTGTTGTAGGTCTGTTGAATTATCCGCCAACAATACTGTGTCATCTGCATAGCGTATATTATTTATATTATAATCTCCAACTAATATTCTTGGCATCTCTTTGATCTCTCTCATTATTTCTTCACTATAGAGGGAGAAGAGATCTGGTGACAAGACACACCCTTGTCGTACTCCTAGCTTTATCTGTTCGTAACTACCCTCTTTATTTCCCATTTTAATTTCTGCTACTTGGTTCCAGTAAATATTCGTTATTATTCTTAAATCTTTTCCATCAATGTTGATATCTTCCAACATTTTAATCAGTTCATCATGTTTTACTTTATCAAATGCCTTAGTATTATCTATGAAGCACGAATATATGTCTTTCTGTTTCTCTATTGACCTTTCTGTTAGCATTCGTAAAGTATATATTGCATTGTTTGTATCCTTTCTTCCACAAAACCATACCGTTCTTCACTAATTTCCATTTTTATTTTCTTTCTGGTTCTTCTCATTATGATTCTGAGTGGAAGCTTAGTGATATGGTTTATGAGATTAATTGTACGAAAATCTCCACATTCAATTGCTCCTGGTCTTTTTCGTATAGCTATAAATACGATTTCAACATGTCGCTCGGTAAATATCCACTGCTGTAAATATCATTCAACATTTTGGTTAATATATCTACTCCAAAATCTCCCAATACTTATAATTCTTCTATTATGATTTCATCTGGCCCAGCTGTTTTTCCCTTCTTCATATGGTTTATAGCGTCGGCAACTTCTTCTTTTAGAATAGGTGAGCCTTCTAAGTTACTTTCTTCTGTTAATTCTTCCCTTTCTCCATCATATAATTCTCTTATATACTCATTCCACCTCTTCATTATAGCACCTTCCTCCAATAATATCTTTCCTGTTTTTGATTTCAAACACCCTGTATTTATTCTGATTTTTCTTCGTGTGAGCTCACTGATTTGTCTGTGCATATCTTTTGTATCTTAATGGAATTTAATTCAATTTTTTTGCACTTTCAGGTAACCAACTTTCTTTTGCCTTCACACATTTATCTTTTATTTCTTTATTTATCTTAGCTTACTTCCTCTAAAAAGTAGTGGAGAGTTTTGGTCATAGACCATAACTTTAGGAAGGGAAAATCCCAACTGCACCTTCCTGCGGTAGAGGATGGAAACACACCACGGTGTGGCTAACACAGCTCTGGGGACCGAGTATCCACCAGAATAAGTGGACAACTCTGCAGCTGAGCAGAGCAGGGCACTCACTTGTCCTGACAGTCGGAAATGGCTGTCAAAGGCAGAGTTAAAAGACCACCATGTGAATGTGGAAGGCAAGGGGAAACCACCACATTATCTTCCCAAGATTTCATGGCAACACACATTTCAGAAATAGTGAACGACGTTAATGGCTGTCTTAGGACATCCTCGTCCGGTAGGGACAGTCATGAGCCACAGGTGACACCAGACCGTCATCCAGCTACTGATGGCAAAACTAAAACAATAACTAAACTAAATAAATTTAGAGTAGAAACATGGAATGTTAGGACATTAAATGAGCTAGGAAAGTTAAACAATGTTCTAAGAGAGATGGATAGCATGAAAATGAATATACTAGGCATAAGTGAGATGAGATGGAAGGGATCTGGCAAAATTATAACCGACAAACACACAATAATTTATTCTGGAGGGGACACACATGAAAAAGGTGTAAGAATAATATTTGATGAAAATACAGCCAAATCTATGACTGGATACTGGTGCATTTCAGATAGAGTTATAATGGTCAAAATCAAAGGCAAACCAAAAGATATAAATATAATACAAGTATATGCACCAACAACAAACAGTAGTGATGAAGATATACAAAACTTTTACGATGAAGTTGAAATGGCAATAGCCCAAATTGGATCACAAGAAATAAAAATAATACTGGGGGATTTTAATGCAAAAGTAGGAAAGGGAAAAATAGAGGATATAGTGGGGAATTACGGTTTAGGTACAAGAAATGAAAGAGGAGAGAAACTAATAGAATGGGCAAATATTAATGATATGATAATTGGAAACACATGGTTTAAACACCATAAAAGACGACTATACACATGGAAAAGCCCTGATATGAAAATACGCAACCAAATTGACTACATACTTATTAATAAAAGATTTAGAAATGCATTAATTAATGTAAAGACAATGCCTGGTGCTGACGGTAACAGTGATCATGTACCACTATGTGGACAAATAAAAGTAAGATTAAAGAGAGGGGAAAAAATGGTTAAGAAACTTGAGACTTAATAAAGAGGTTCTGAAAGTAGATAAAGAAATTCAAGAACAATACAGAGTGACTGTGAAAAATAGGTACAATGCAATAGCTAAAATACAGAGTATAGATGAACAATGGGAAATGTTAAGGGACTCCATTCATCAAACTAGCAAAGAAATATTACCGGAGAGAAGCCAAAAAGCTAAGAAAAATGGATGAATGAAGAAATCTTAAGGCTGATGGACAAAAGGAAACAGAATAAAAATGACAAACAAGAGTATGCTAAGATAAATAAAGAAATAAGAGATAAATGTGTGAAGGCAAAAGAAAGTTGGTTAAACGAGCAATGCAGAAAAATTGAATTAAATTCCATTAAAGATAAAAAAAAGTATGCACAGACAAATCAGCGAGCTCACAGGAAGAAAAATAAGAATAAATACAGGGTGTTTGAAATCAAAAACAGGACATATTTTATTGGAGGAAGGTGCTATAATGAAGAGGTGGAATGAGTATATAAGAGAATTATATAATGGAGAAAGGGAAGAATTAACAGAAGAAAGTAACTTAGAAGGCCCACCTATTCTAAAAGAAGAAGTCGCTGACGCTATGAAACATATGAAGAAAGGAAAAACAGCTGGGCCAGATGAAATCACAGTAGAAGAATTAGAAGTATTGGGAGAATTTGGGGTAGATATATTAACCAAAATGCTGAATGATATTTACAACAGTGGATATTTACAGAGCGATATGCTGAAATCTGTATTTATAGCAATACCAAAGAGACCAGGAGCACTTGAATGTGAAGATTTTTGTACAATTAACCTCATAAACCATGTCACTAAGCTTCTACTCAGAATTATAATGAGAAGAACAAGAAAGAAAATAAAAATGGAAATTAGTGAAGAACAGTATGGTTTTATGGAAGGAAAGGGTACTCATCTCATCTCATCTCATCATGTTCCTCTTGTACCTTGCGGTGTCGAGGTGAAGTATAAACTTCGTGAGAGTGCCCGGTTATGGGCTTCGTATATCGACATTCCCATGGATTCTGTTATTCCCTCCGTCCAGCGTTTACGTGGTCGGCCTCTTCCTCTGTTTCCATCTGGTCTGTACGTCATTGCTTGTTGTGGCATGCTGTTGACTGGTAGCCTACTTGCATGGCCAAACCATTTGACTTGCTGCTTTCTAATAAAATCTAGAGCAGCTTTAACCCCCACTTTAGTCCTGATTTCTTCATTTCTGATCTTATCTCTTCTTGATACGTTGAGTATTCTTCTCAGGAACCTCATTTCTGTTGTTGTGATTTTTCTTTTCTCTTTTTCTGTCATTGTCCAGGTTTGGCATTGGTAGCACAGAGTTGGTAGGAAGATTGTGTTGTAAAGTGCTTTCTTAGTAGTTATTGATACATGTTTGTTCTTTAGTATTGGTGCCATTTGTCCAATGAGTTGATTTGCCTTATTGCACCTATTTTCGATCTCGTCTTCTGATCTGCCATTTGATGATATTATACTTCCTAGGTACTTGAAGCTCTTTACTTGTTTCAAGGGATGTTCGTTTAGGTGAATTGTTGCTGTTTGTTCTTCTTTAGTTATAGTCATTACCTCTGTTTTGCTTGTGCTAATTTTCATGTTATGTTCCCTACACATTTCGTTTAGACTATTCATGTGGTCTTGTAATTCAGCTTCTGATTTTGCTATTAGTGCTTGGTCGTCCGCAAACAGGAGTTCTCTAATGGTTAGATTTGCAGATGGTTCTTCTTCTGTGTTCTCGTCATGCGGTATTCTTGCTGTCTCTGCTTGGCTGGTTTCTTTACATATGTTGTCTATATATGTTATGAACAAGAGAGGGGACAGGACACAACCTTGTCGTACTCCAGATCTTATGGTGAAGGGTACAAACAATGCAATATATATATTACGAACACTAATAGAAAGATCAATAGAGAAACAAAGAGACATATATTTATGCTTCACAGATTATACTAAGGCATTTGATAAAGTAAAACATGATGAGCTGATTAAAATGTTGGAAGATATCAACATTGATGGGAAAGATTTAAGAATAATAAAGAATATATACTGGAACCAAGTAGCAGCAATTAAAATGGGAAATAAAGAGGGTAGTTACGAACAGATAAAGCTAGGAGTACGACAGGGGTGTGTCTTGTCACCCGATCTCTTCTCCCTATATAGCGAAGTAATAATGAGAGAGATCAAAGAGAAGCCAGGAATACTAATCGGAGGATATAATATAAACAATATACGCTATGCAGATGACACAGTATTGGTGGCGGATAATGCAACAGACCTACAACAATTGTTGGACATTGTAGTAACAGAGAGTGCACAGAAAGGACTCTCCTTGAATATCAAGAAAACAGTAACAATGGTGATATCAAAGAAAATGTGGACACCAAAATGTGACATAGAAATAGAAGGGGAAATTCTCAACCAAGTGGATAATTTTAAATACCTAGGGGCACTTATAACATCAGATGGAAGATGTACAAAAGAGATTAAGAGCAGAATAGGGCAGGCAAAGACAGCATTTCAGAAAATGAAGAGTATCTTATGCAATAAGTCGCTATCAATGAATGTAAGAAAGAGAGTACTAAAATGCTATATAGAACCAGTTTTGCTGTATGGCAGCGAATCTTGGAATGTAAATGAACAAATTAGGAAGAACTTAGAAGCAACAGAGATGTGGTTTTTAAGACGAATGTTGCGAATTCCTTGGACTGCCAGAGTAACTAACAACGATTGCCTGAAAGAGGCTAATGAAACTAGAACACTATATACAACAATAAGAAAGAGACAAACATCTTTCTTTGGTCATGTGATGAGAAGAGAGGCATTGGAGAACATCGTGACAACTGGAAAGATCGAGGGGAAGAGAGGCAGAGGCAGACCAAGAGAAATGATGCTGGACGGACTGAGACGGTGGCATGGAGGAATATCATCAGCTGAGTTGATTCAGAACACCAAAGACCGAGATCTGTGGAGAGCCATGAACGCCTACGCCAGCTGGCACGGCACTTGATGATGATGATCTTAGCTTATTCTTGTTTATCATTTTTTCTCAGTTTTCTTTTGTCCATCAACATTAAGATTTTTTTATTCATTCATGTTTTCTTAGCTATTTGGCTTCTCTCTGGTAATAATTTGATGAATGAAGTCCCTTAACATTTCCCATTGTTCATCTATACTCTGTATTTTAGCTATTGCATTGTACCTATTTTTCACAGTCACTCTGTATTGTTCTTGAATTTCTTTGCCTACTTTCAGAATCTCTTTATTAAGTCTCACGTTCTTAACCATTTTTTCCCCTCTCTTTAATCTTACTTTTATTTGTCCACATAGTGGTACATGATCACTATTACAGTCAGCACCTGGCATTGTCTTTATATTAATTAACACATTTCTAAATCTTTTATTAATAAATATGTGGTCAGTTTGGTTGCGTATTTCTTATCAGGGCTTTTCCATGTGTATAGTCGTCTTTTATGGTGTTTAATCCATGTGTTCCCAATTATCATGTCATTGATATTTGCACATTCTTGTCTCCTCTTTCATTTCTTGTACCTAAACCATAATTCCCCACTACATCCTCCATTTTCCCCTTTCCTACTTTTGCATTAAAGTCTCCAAGTATTATTTTTATTTCATCTACATCCTCCATTTTCTCGTTTCCTACTTTTGCATTAAAATCTCCAAGTATTATTTTTATTTCTCATGATCCAATTTGAGCCACCACCATGTTTATTTTGTCATAAAAGTGTTGTATTTCTTCATCACTGCTGCTTTTTGTTGGTGCATATACTTGTATAATATTTATATCTATTGGTTTGCCTTTGATTTTGACCATTACAACTCTATCTGAAATACACCAGTATCCATTAATTGATTTGACTGTTTTTTCATCTAATATTATTCCTACACCTTTTTCACGTGTATGCCCTCCAGAATAAATTATTGTGTGGTTGTCAGCTATAATTTTGCCAGATCCCTTCCATCTTATCTCACTTATGCCTAGTATATTCATTTTCATTGCTATCCATCTCTCTTAGAACATTGTTCAACTTTCCTAGCTCATTTAATGTCCTAACATTCCATGTTCCTACTCTAAATTTGTTTATTTTAGTTATGATTTTGCCATCAGTAGCTGGATAATGGTCTGGTGTCACCTGTGGCTCATGACTGTCCCTACCGGACGAGGATGTCCTAAGACAGCCATTAATGTCATTCACTAACTCTGAAATTTGTTTTGCCATGAAGTCTTGGGAAGATAATGTGGTGGTTGTCCCTTGCCTTCCACATCCACATGGGGGTCTTTTACCTCTGCCTTTGACAGTCATTTCCGACTGTCAGGACAAGTGAGTGTCCTGCTCTGCTCAGCTGCAGAATTGTCTACTTATTCCGGTGATACTTGTGTTTCCCATCCTCTGCCACGAGGAGGTGCAGTAGTATGAGCATTGATCGTCCAGAAAGCAATGGCAAACTACTGAATTTAAACTTGCCTAGTAAATCACAAACAGCCAAAACATGCTGGGGTTGATTGTGATGTCCTGTAAAGGGCATGAGATTAACATTAAATCCATATTTTTGCCTAAATGATGGATATAATATAAATACTTGTCCCGGAATGTAGATTAGGAGGTCAATTTATTTTAAAATATTCGCCAGTGTTACAGGGTTTCATGCAAGTAAGCTTAAAACCCTGTTTTGCGTTTATGAGGATGTAGTGGTTTTGAATACTTATTTAACAAAATGGTACGCTTTGTTTTTGCAGAACTTTCAAACAATCTTGCTGCGCAGAGGCAAAATATTTTACAACAATACACTGAAGGCAAGAGGGAAAAGTGTGAAAATGGCCCAGCATTTCATTGATGATGGAGCGGTAAGAAAACCCTTAACTATGCTAGTATGTGCAGAGACAAAACAGTTGTATGAGTTTTGTGTTTAGCCAACAGTATCTTGTTATATTACATAGTTCAAAAATGTGGAAAGATTTTTAGGACATGTTGCTTCAATACAACATGATATGTGACTGCTGATAACATGATTTTGGGATGTTAATGTTGTGGTTTTCCTTGGAGTTCCAGATAATATTAATATATTAATAATATTTGTTTTGGGCACTTGCTCGCTTTGAACTCTTTCATAATTTATACACACTACTTCTAGTAGTGCTGGACTGAATTTGTGTGTGGATTGTCTTTCCCTATTAACAGTGTCCCTTGCCATCAGGCGGACCCACTCTGACTTCAGAGGTACTTGTAATTTACACCCCCAAGTCAAGGACAGCCAACATTTTAGTCACATCTGTCTGGTGTACAGGGTTCTTCTTCTTCTTCTGCGTTCATCCGGATTTTTTTCCCCGGATGTGACTGCGTTGTGCCTATTTACAGCAGAGCTGCATTCTTGCGCCGTTAGGCCGACACATCCGACTTCTGCGGGCATTTGTTGACCGGGTTAACCTTCCCGGGGTGGTGTACAGGGTTGAACCCCTTACTTTGGCATCAGCACACCGGATGTTTAAGAACACACGTTCGTATCCATTTGTCTGACCTACTATTTATGTTAGAATACTATGTTAAAATAATATAGATGCCAGGCCTTCTACATTGGTAGAACAGAGAGACAGCTTAACAAACGAGTGACAGATCACATACCTCAATGGGTCAACAAGATACGACACACAGGAGATGCTAGCCTAGTGGGGCAGACACACTGAAAGCTCCCCGTGTCTTCAATTGGTAGGCACATTATTGAAAGCGGCCATGTGGTTGACAGAGACACTGCCTTTCGCGTGTTGTTTAACACACAAAATACTCGCTTGTTAAAGTTTGCAGAATCAATTATGATCAATCAATGCAAGCCAGAATTGTGCAAACAGAAAGACATGTTAGTCATCTTAAAATTAACGTGGTAGACAATTGACATTACTGTGCGAATATGTGTATATTTCAACTTGAAGGATTTATCTAGTTAATTTACTTTACGTTGTGTGATTTCTGCAGTATGTACCTGACGAGATGCAGCGAAATATGCCAGGCAATATATCGTGCAATCTATTGTTTGTGTCTTCGTTATTCAAATATCTGTATACTATTTTGACATAAATACTTGAAATAATTTTACATATTTATTCATTAATATTTTACATAATGGTAATAAGCTTATCGCATATAAAATTGTCCCGAAGCAGGAACCCACTATGGGTCCTTAATGTGCTAGGACCTTCACATTTTTTGCAAGGAGGATTTGGTGACCACTCTTCCCCTAATTTCAGCAGACGATAAATGCAGGACTTAACTAACCTCACTCAGAGCAGCTGCCTAGCAACCATACTAACGCATCCTCTAGATTTATCACATTAATTCATAAATTGTTTAAATAATGTTAACAAATTTATCACATTTATTCATAAATTATTTAAATAATGTTAACAAATGTCTAATATTTATTCATAAATTGTTTAAATAATGTTAACAAATTTATCATATTTATTCATCAATTGTTTTATCATATTTATTCATAAATTGTTTAAATAATGTTAAACAATTTGACGAACTATCCTGTGCCACCCATCAGGCACCGAAGGGAACATTATTTCTCATCGCGATGCTTTGATGGCAAAAGTGGAAGATGATGATGAACAAATTTATCATATTTATTTATAAATTGATTAAATTATGTTAATAAATGTATCATATTTATTCATAAATTGTTTAAATAATGTTAACAAACTTATCACATTTATTCATGAATTGTTTCAGTAATGTTGATAAATTTATCATATTTATTCATCTTCTTCTTCTTCAGCGTTCCGAGCCATTGAGGTTCTTTCCTGCAAATACAATCCGTCTCCATTCGTCTCTCTGGTTGACCTTCTCTTGCCAGTCGTTGATTCCAAGTGCTTGTAGGTCTGTATATGTATTATCTCTCCACCGTCTTCTTGGTCTACCTCGGTGTCTACGGTCATTTATTTCCTGAGTGTAAGCGAGTTTTGTTTCCCTATTATCTTCCATTCTTTCTATATGCCCCAGCCATTGTAGTCTATTAGCCTTCATGATACCAGTGATTAGCGGGGACTTAAACAGATCATAAATGTCTTTGTTACTTCTTCTTTTCCACTCTCCACTTTGTGTATCCCTAATGGGTCCAAAGATGCGTCTTAAAATTTTGTTCTCAAAGGTTTGTAACAAGGCTTCGTCTCCTTTCGTTGTACTCCAGGTTTCAGAGCCATACAGCACAACTGGTCTGATCAGTGTTTTGTATATTGTGATTTTGGTGTTACGAGATAGCGCCTTTGATTTTAGTAGATGTTGTAGTGCATAGTATATCTTATTTCCAGAGTTGATTCTAGTTTGTATTTCTTCCCTTATGATGTTGGAGCAGTTGAAGATTGTACCCAGGTATTTGTATGTTTCCGTTCTTTTAATGGTCATATTATCTATTTGTATGTGGCCAGAGTTTTTAGCCATTCCGTCTCTTGAAATTACCATATATTCTGTCTTATCTTGGTTGATAACCAGCCCCATCTATTGGGCTTTTTCCTTTAAGTGAGTCAATATTTCCAATGTCTTTTGTTCACTTTGCCCTATAATATCTATATCATCTGCATAACCAAGCAGCTTGGATGTTCCTCCAATATCACATTCCTCCTTTATATTCCTTACAACTTTCTCTAGAGCCAGATTGAAAAGTAGCGGCGATAGTGCATCACCCTGTTTCAAGCCAGATGTTATTTGGAAAGGGTCTTCTTCTTCTTCTTCGTTCATCCGGAGTTTTTTTTCCGGATGTGATTGCGTTGTGCCTGTTTACAGCAGAGCTGCGTTCTTGCGCCTTTAGGCCGACACATCCGACTTCTGCGGGCATTTGTTGACCGGGTTAACCTTCCCGGGGGGAAAGGGTCTGATTTCCTGCCTTTATATGTTACTATATTATAAGTATCTTCCATGCATAGTCTGGTCATGTTGATTAACTTCCTTGGTATTCCAAATTCCTGCATAGCATTCCATAGACTATTCCTATGGACACTATCATAAGCCTTTTTAAAATCCACAAAAATGTTATGGAGATCTATTTTATATTCCCAATGTTTCTCGGCTATTTGTTGTAAGATAAATATCTGATCTATTGTTGATCTGTTTTGTCTAAAACCCGCCTGGTAGTCACCTAATATGTCTTCTGAATATGGTTTTAGTCTATTTAGTAATACTGTGGATAGTATCTTATAGCTTGTGGACAGTAGTGATATTCCTCTATAATTTTCACATTGGAACTTGTCTCCTTTCTTAAAGATAGGTATCAATAATGACTCTTTCCAGTCATGGGGTAATTCTTCTGTCCTCCAGATTTTTATTATTAGTTCGTATAGCTTTAGATGTAATGCATGGCCACCTGCCTTTATAAATTCAGCAGCAATTCCATCAGTCCCAGTTGCCTTATTGTTTTTAAGTCGTGTGATTACATATAGGATTTCTTCAAATGTAGGTTCTTAAATTTGTGGTTCGCATGTTAGAACCTCTTCCTGTGGGAAAATGTTACTTGGAGCTTCACAATTTAGTAATTCAATAAAATATTCTTTCCATGTGTTGCACATTTCCTCATTGGTATCTATAGGTAATCAAGATGGCGACGGACGGTCGTGTTGTTTTGTGCTCGTTAACTTTTTCGCGTAAGGGATGGATTTATTCATTTCTTGCGTGTAATTGGTGTGCCAGGATGTAAAACCAGGAGTTTCTACTCAAGATCTGCGCGGGTGCTACGGAGTTCGTGCATCGAGCGAAGCCATCCTTGAGTGAATTTTCAGCAGCGTGTGTGGTTCTCAATCAAAAGTCTGTGTTTACGTTTTTTCAACATGGCGGAACAACGTGTGTTTTCCGAAGGATCAGCAGTCAACATACCGAAGCGGCGGGGTAACCGCGCAGGGAAAAAGAAGCCAGGTAAGCGCGGTGGCTTGAGACGTTTTAGACTCAAGTGTCACCGTCTAGGACTCAGGAACATCCGTATTCTATATTGGAACTGTGCCGTGTAAAACAACGGGGCTCTATTTTAGAAACCCTAGTTTACAGGAACGACATTGTAGCACTCCAGGAGACGAGACTGGGCGATCAGCTACTCCGAATTGCCGGCTTCAAATGTTTCTATAACAGACGACATCTGGGAACGGCGATTCTCGTTCGCGACAGCATGGTGGCGTCAGAGCTAGACATGTCCAGTTGGAACAGTGACGATATACAAATACAGGCGTTGAGAGTTCATTCCAGTATACCATTCGTATTGGTTAATGTTTATGCCCGCAATGCGAGTGTGGACGCCCAGAAGTGGCAGTGCTTAAGTGGCATATTAGGCCACGAGAGAAATGTTATTTTCTGTGGTGACTTCAACGCTAAAGGCAGATCATGGGGAAACACTTCCTCCAATACACAAGGGGAGGAGCTCGAGACTGCACTGGAAACCATCGACCTGGTTTGTATCAACAGTGGCTGTGTCACCAGGACAGCAAGCCGTCCTGGCGATGAGGACAGTGCTATTGATCTGGCGCTAGTTTCACCTTCACTCACTACAGTGTGTAGATGGGGTGTCCTAGGACACCATGGCAGCGACCACCACCCATGCAGCATATTGGTGGAGAAAGGCAGAACCAGGCAGCACAAGCTAAAGGTAAAGACGTTCCAGTATGACAGTACAGGGCAAGATGTGGTGAGTAAAATAAGACGTGACAAGCGCAGAACGTTTCAGGGCAGGAAGAAAAGGAAAAAAAGCTGGGAGCAGCCACCGTGGTGGAGTTTCGAGGTGGAGAAGGCTTGGGTGGATAAGCGTAGTGCTGTAAGGAGATGGCAAAATGCCAAGAAGAACAGAGCTGGTCATCCTAGTTCCTGCTTGCACTTAGAAAGAGAGATGCACACAAAAGTAAGCTATTTCAAAAAACTGGTCACGGTGGTTAAAAGCGAAAAATGGGCAGAGGTGTGTCAAAGAGTAAGCACAGACAAGTCACTGAAATTGTTCTGGCGACTACATAAAAGCATGAGTGGTGTAGTCAAGAATAAGAGCATTTCTGACTTCCAAGGTGCTGACCTCATCTGGCAGAGGACTGACGAGGACAAGGGCAAAGCCCTCTTTGAACGCTACCTTGAGCAGAGCAACCAGACAGACATGGGAGGCCGGAATCTGGCCAAGGAGGTCACCTCAGACAGATGCAAGGCCCAGGACACTTCGGATGAAGACACAGTGACAGTGAAAGAAATCAAGGCTGTGCTTCGACGATCAAAAAACAGTGCTCCAGGTCCTGATGGCATAAGATACGACGACATAAATAGGTGTACCGACAATGAGCTAGAGAAACTAGCAGACATGTACAACAACAGTATAGGGAGTGCTAGCATCAAGGAGGAATGGTTACACAGCTATCTGATTCCCTTGCCGAAGCCTGACAAAGACCACAAGAAAATTCAGGGATATCGAATTATAACCATGCAGAATACAATAGGCAAGCTGCTGGAGAAGGTAATTGCCAGGAAAATATCAAGCCAACTAGAGAGGCAAGGTGTTTTCCCACCTACCCTGGGTGGGTACCGTCCAAAAAGAGAAACCTGGACCAATGCAGCAGTCTTTGCCCACGATGTCTATGAAGGTTTCCACTCAGGCACTGAAACCGTTGCTGCAGCGATTGATCTTGAGGACGCATACAACAGAGTACCACTGGATTTTTTAATGTTTCAGCTTCTTGAACTAAACGTAAGTCCATTCCTCCTTAGTTGGATCGCTGCAGCTCTCTTCCAACGGAAAGTAGTTTTTAGATGTGGCAGTTGGACTTCGGAACCAACAACAATATATCCTGGCCTACCACAGGGATCACCATTATCTCCGGTACTGTTCAACGCCTACACAGTGAGAATCACCAGTGAGCAGATCACTGGACCTGGCAGGACATTGTCATATGCCGATGATGTTTTAGTGTATCGTCAGGGTAAGGATAGAGAGGAGGTTGCTGTGGAACTACAAACCGAACTCAATCGCATAAGTACTTGGTGTGATGAAGCTGGGGCAATGGTCAACCCAACTAAGGCAACAGTGACCTGGTTCTCGTTGAATAATCATATTGTCAACAATCCAACACCAACTGTAATGCTGTGTTCAGAGACGGTGGAAAGAACGCAGGCAATGAATTACCTGGGGATACGGTTTGATCGAAGCCTTGCTTATAATGTGCACATAGACCAGGTGATAACAAAGGCCAAGCGGGGTTTGGCAGCGATGCGGGTGATGGCGGCAGTAAACTGTGAGCAGCGCCATCTATGTCTTCTGTACGAGGGGCTGGTCATGTCTGTTTTGGAGTATGCAATGGCAATCCTGACTGTCAGCCATAAGCAGATAGAAAGGATGGAAAGGATACAGAATGAAGCTATGCGCATTATTCTTGGATGTACAAGAGATACAGCATGCAGGGCGATGCGCTACCTTCTTGATTTTCCAACCATTGAAGAGAGAATGCAAGTTTGCAGGGCACGTGCCTACCTCAGAATTAACGCAAACACACAGCATCCACTGCATAGTGAAATTAGGAAGGTGAAGGGCAGCAGGTTAAAAAGAGGACGGTCGTGGATGGGTCAAGCCGAGGACATTCTTCAACAGGTGTGTTCACTTGAGGACTTAGAACCTGGCGAGGAGTGGGTGCAAGTGCCAACAGACTTCTGCACATCCTTTTCAGTTTGCATCCAACTAGATAGAAAATGCAGACAAGAAAATCCGGCTGCTGTTGAGGCTGAAGTACAAGCGTTGATTTTCGAGAATTCGCTAGACAGTGACGCGGTCATCTACACAGATGGGTCGGTCGTCCGACATGTGAGAAGCTCATGGGCCTTTACAGCTCGGGCCGGAGGGAGAATTGTGAAGGAGGACTCTGGTGCTTTCACTGAAACCACAAGTAGCCTGACCATGGAAGTCATGGCAGTAAGTAAAGCAATAACATGGCTCGAGACACAGACATTCACTAGGGCTTGTTTCCTTAGCGACTCAATGAACATGATCAAGAGGATAGAGGAGGGGTCGATTCGAAGAGAATGGTTGCTGCCTCTGAAGCGGTCTCGGCTGGCAAAGATTAGTTTCATCTTCGTGCCAGGGCATGCGGGAGTACAAGGAAATGAGCGGGCTGACAAGCTCGCAGGTGAGGCTACTGTTGAGGGCGGACGCGCCATGGACCAGGCTGACATTCTGAATGCTCTACGAGAAGTGAGACTTTTGCAAGAACCAAGTGATGACTGTGAATCTACAACAATGGCCAGACTGCGAGAGCAGCAAATTAAAAGAGGGGTGGCCAAACAAGAACACTACGCAGGAAGCCAAAGAAGATTGATAAACCAACACAGAACTGGCGTCGTTAGCCGCTACACGCTGCGGGATTTGCTGAGGAGGGGATCCGAGCACTTATGGACTGAATGGTCCGATGTGCAACGAGGATGATCTGTCGACTAACTAACTAACTATCTATCATATTCCCATTTTTGTCTTTTAAACCATATGTGTTTATATATTTATTCATACATTGTGTAAATAAGGATTCTCAACAACAGGGACGAAGTTCTGTGGAGATACATGAAGGTCTAAACCATTTGATAAAGTACATGATGATGATGACTTTTTAAACACAGAAACCACAAACAATATGGTGCATGATTTATTGCCTGATATATTTTGCTACATCTCGTCAGGTGCATAATGCAGAGTTATATATCTTATGACGTGAATAAATGAATAATATATTAACTGAAACACTTAAAACACTTAGTCACAGGTAATTTTCAAATGTGGAGCAATGTTTTATTCCCATGGTAATTTAACATTTAACGCAAACTCTTTCTGTTTGTGTCAGGGACCTACTATTTATTGTACACTTCCACACAAGTCTCTAACAGGCACAATACAAGATTCTACAAGTCACTACACTCAAAGACTGGCTGAAATATCGCCACAGTGTATTTTATTCATTTTAAGTAGCACATATCATAAAGTGCCCACTAAATTAACAATTATTCTAAAACTGTCGACA